>RJWT010006997.1:0-28264 GCA_004365215.1 Cuniculus paca | reverse complement strand
TTTTGTTTTGTTTTGTACAACTCTGGCTTTAAATTTAAACTTCTTTTCAAAATTTTAAAGAATTAAATTACCAGCCTGATTTTTGTGTTAGCCAAGTGAGATACATGTAATCCTTTTCAGAAGTAACTGAAGAACTCCGTTCCCATTTAAAAAATACTATCGGGGGTGAGCATGCTCCATGGGCAATGGAAGTCAGCAGGTGAAAAAGGAGACAGGCCAGCACTGTGCCTATCTGCAACACGGGGCAGTATAAGAGCTTTTAGATTCATGGAGAAAGGGAGACTCTGGGAGGCTTAGAAGTTCTAAAGTAATAAATGCTTCAGTTAGTAGTCATGTCCAGAAAGTGTAGTCTGGTTTACAAAAACTGAAACTTAGAGCTTTGAATCAAAAGAGAGTTTGAGTCCCAGCTTCTGCTTACAAGATGAGCAATTTGGGGTAAATCAACCACTGGACATGTTTTTTCCGTTCACAAAATGAGGACAATAAAAATCCCTATCTCAGGGTGGTTACGAGACTCAGTTGTGTAATGTATGAAAAATGCTCTGTAGAATGTCAAGCACTATATAAATAAGTTGCTATGACTGGAATAAGCAAAATTGAAAAGCAAAACAAAACTTACCTACCCCCACGTTTATTCATCCCAAAACATCAGATGTCAACTAAATGTTAGGCAGTGTGTTAGAAGCTCAGAGGCTGCACTGTGGACTTAAGATCAGGCCTCAATGCCAAGGACTTACTGCAGAGGGGCCCAGTAATGACAGCGCTAGCCTTAAGTGTGAAGAGGGATACAGCATTCCACTTCCACATTACCAGTCACCCGACAGTGGCGTGGCAAGCTGGACAGCGCAGAAGCTCCTTACCTGCCTTCCCCTGCAATCAGGAGAACTCTGCAGAGATAGCGAGATGAACATGGAGAAGTTGGAAGCAAAGGGAAGAGCTGTGTGAAAGGAAGGCTTGTGTTTGTTGCCTTATAGGGAGAGAAATGGTAATAGGTTTAAGCTTAGAATGAACCTTTTTTGTGTGTGTGATACTCTGTTGGCTTCATGTCATTGAATGGTAATTAGATAAGGATGTGAATTTTCAGAATTTTGGTTAGAATTTTTTTTTTTGGTTAGAATTTTTAAAAAATACTAGAGTCACAGAATTGGAAACATTACAGTTTTTAAAAATCCGTTAAGATCTGAAAGAAGGAAACTGGGAGATTCCTCCCATTACGGTAGAGAGAAGAAACCAAAATCTTGGCCTTCAAGCTGCTCACAAGGTAGTGAGGGAGAGCAGCACACAGATAAATTGTAACCAGTTGCTATTATGTGAGCCTGCCATATAGTAATAGCTAGGAAAGATACTGTCCTGTGTTAGGTGAGAGTATTTGGGGCATAAGTTGGTTAAGCAGCCCACAGAAGGGCACTCATCTAGGTGGCAGAGTTCCGGCAGTTTGGTTAGTCTGTTCTAGTACCTACTCAGTATTCCTGTTCTGATTATTAAAATAGAGTATAATACAGTACATGCAAAATAAGGACAATACACAGAAATATAGAACAGTAGAAGAGGAAGTTGGACAGAATGTTTTTAGGAGGAGGTAATAAGGGTGTTCTTAAGTGATGTGTGGGAGGTTCAGACAGAACCAATCAACATGAGTAAAACCTAAGAATAAGAAATACATGAAGCAGGGTATAGCTCAGTGGCACAACTCCTGCCTGGTAAGTGTGAGGTCGTGAGTTTGATCCCTGGTACAGAAGAAGGAGGAGAAGGAGAAGAAGAAGAAATGTGTGGAGAAATACATGAAGCAGTGTAGAGTGAGGGAGGACTGAGGGTTGGTTAGCAAGTAGTTCTGTGTGGCTTGAACGTGAAGCTTGAAGTAGGAAGTAGCCAAATAGAAGAGTGGATGGTTGGACAGAGAGGTTCTTTGGACGCTCACTAATGAGTCACACCTTGAGTGTATATGAAGGGGAGCTATGGCAAGAGAATGACATGATCTTTGTTTTTGTGCATCCTCTAAGGGAAGATTTAAGGCAGCAGTTCAGCAGCTTATAAGAACTTGGAGTTGCTAATAGAGGCCTCATAAGGCAGAGAAGGGAGGGGTGAAATAAGGGGCAGACTTGAGAAATACAAGTAGGGAAATTGGTAAGGCAGTAGTTCATGAGAAGTTCCAGGTGACACCCAAGTAGCCTGAATGATTGGTTTGTAGTGGTGGAAGCTGAGACAGAACAGAGAGGGAGGAGCAGTTTTACTTGGGCCCCACGTAGTCTGAAGACAGAGTGAATATTTTGGTATAGACATAAGTCCCACAAAATGAACCCCAAGACTACAAATACCATGTGCAGAAAGGGACTTCCTGGTGAAGTCACTTTTAGCTGAGAGGAGCCAGCTGTTTACACAGTGCCCTCTGGTGGTCATAATGCCTGAGGAGGCCTTAGGTTGAACAGATGAAAATGTAGTCAGCCTGGATTAAATATCCTTTACTCCTGGAAGGAAAGAAAATATTACAAAAACCGTTACGTTTGCTCTGCCTTCTGTGTGGATGAATTCACTAATTCACTTCATAGACCATAATGCAGTTCGGTCGTCTCACTTACTAAGTTACTTAGTTAACAACCTTAGCCAGCCTGTGCCCTGGAATGAAGCAAAAGAACAGGAATTTGATTGCCTGTCAACAAAGTTCAAGAATTGAAGCTTTATATCCTACTTACAGAGCGCTTCCCTAGGTTCTTACAGAAAAAGTATTAGAGGTTGAGTTTCAATGAGTCTATTTAGTTTCATAGGCCATAAGACACTGAAATAGTGGGCATCAGAGATTGGCACACCTTTTAGAAGTGAAAACTTGTCTTGATAAGGAGACAGAAAAATATCAACCAGCCAGCAGTCTCCAAAAGCACAGTCTGAGGACATTTAGTGTAGGTAAAACAAATTTTTTTTCCAGTACTGGAGAGTGAACCGAGGGCCTTCACGCTGAGCTACACACCCTCAGCCCTTTCTAAGCAAGGTCTCATAAGTTGCCCAGGCTCTGCTCACATGTGGCAGTCCTGCCTCAGCCTGCCGGAACGCTGGGATCTTATGGGCATGTGGCCCCATGCCCAGCTAACTGTAAACAGCCTTTGCACATTTGACCAGCTCTGGCATTTCAGCAAAACATAACTGATGTAGAGGACAGAATAGACAGGTGGTGCTACATGTGGGAGCAGTTAAGAGTGTATAAAGAGACCTGTACCAGGGTTAGGGAAACCAGGGTTTTATCACGAGAGCCATTAAAACAGTGTGACTTTGAGTACATCACTAACCTCTGAGGGTTTCAGTTTACTTTCTGGTCTATAAAACAGTGGGTTGAACTTGACCATTTCATAAAATTCTATAAATATGTTTACAATGAGGCCATTAATAGTCTTTAAAGATTGGATTATGTTTTTTTGTTGTTGTTGTTTGGTGGTGGTGCTGCTACTGCTGGAGATCAAACCCAAGAGCCTTTTGCATCCAGGGCAAGAACTCTACCACTGAGCCACATATCTAGCTGGATTGTTCTTAATCTAAAAGGCAAAAAAAAAACCTATACGAAAATCCTTCGAAGAGTATGATTATTCCTTTTATAGTTGAGAAAAGTAGGATTAGAGAGGTAAAAAAAGTTTCCTCGTGGCTGCGTAAGTGATAGAGGTGGTGTTCAAATCTAACAGTGCTGCCTTCCTGGGCTCTTTTTTAATTCTTTCATTTGACAAGCATGTATTAAATGCCAAGTATGTGGGAAGAGTGTGCTAAACACAAGGACCATTGAGCGTCATCCCTGTCCTCGAGGGATCAGTACAGTAGGCATTACTGTACCGCGCTGCTCCTCGGGTCTCAGTACTGTGAAGCAAGTGATTGATACTGCAGCATTGCTGGGATTCACACACAGCTACAGTTTGGTTTTAAAAGACTTGGGGTGTGAGCATGAAACTGAGCCACCAATTATAGCATTGTTTCTATGGGAATGTGTTTTGGGTTCCAGATAACTTAAAAATAAGTTTTGGAATATAACCCAATTATAATTTCAGAACTTCCTGTACTAAGTACTGAATTTGGAGTTTAATAACCAGCCAGAATGCTTAATCTAAACAATGACTAAAATTTCTAAACTTGATCATGTCTGACATTTAAATGGCTTAAAGTAAAACCTTTTTTCTTTAGGAGCCTCTTCTGGTTATTCCAAAAAGTTTCAAGGAGGAAAGCTAAGGATTTAATCACTTTAGTGTTTGGACTGTATATCCCGGAAAATGACTTTCAAGGAAAGAAATGCTACTGATCTGCATTTGTTTTTGAGTCGCCAGGGATTGAACCTAGGGTCTCAAGCAAGTGCCCTACCACTGACTTAAATCCCCATGTCCTGCTGTGATACTTTTATAGGTGGCAAAATCTTCAAGACCATGATCATAGATTGAAGAGTCATACTGCTGTGCTGTAATGCCAGAAAGTCTTTTTTTTTTTTTTTTGCTTGCCAGTCAGGCACTTGTGCCCATGAGCTATATCCCCGACCCCAGAAAGTCCTTTCTTTATGGCATGTGTGTAACACTGTATGCCTCTGTCTTCGTCAGCTTTTCATTGCTATAATAAAATACCCAAGGCTGAATAACTTATACATCTGCCTAGAATAGAGCCTGATACTATAGTGAGGCTTAACAAATGTTAGCTGTTCACACTAATATTAGATACGGTTGTCTTTACCCTGCCTTCATAACCTTCATCATCAGTTTAATAAAGCAAATCTGCATTCCCTTTCATTACATTTCCAGCCAAACTGTTGTATAACTCTTCACAATTGTTTACATACATACCTATACAAATACCTGAAATGCCTTTTCCCTTGCCTTCTGTTTTTTCCTATCCTATTCATTCAAGGCTCCACTTAACACCTACATCCTTCCTAAAGCTTACTGTTCTGGTATAATTCATGCTTTTCTTCTAACTTCTTGGCGTACTTTATTCAGTGTAATTTAGCACTTAATTGTTCTTTGGTTGCTTTTTGGTTTCAAATTTAACCTCATATATAATTAGCTCTACTCCATACCATCTTTCTGCACCTCATTGCTTTACCCCATGTTAGGAACATGGTGGGTGTTAGGAACATTCTGATACTCATTTTAAAACAAGAGAATCCTTTCATTACATTTCTAGCTTTTAAAAAAGATAATGTATAGTCCTCCAGTTAAAATCATACATTCAATCACATAAGACAAATGAAATGAATATGTTTACAAGTTGAGTATCCTTTATCCAAAATACTTAGGACCTGAAGTGTTTCAGATTTTGGACAGAGTTTTCCTGGATTTTGGAATGTTTTTATGGTGTTTTGTTTGTTTGTTTGTTTTAAATCTTTTTGAGACAGGGTCTCACTATGGAGTTCAGGCTGGCCTTGAACTCATCTTGTAGCCCAGGTTGGCCTCGAACTCAGGGCAGTCCTCCTGCCTCAGCCTCCCAAGTGCTGGGATTACAGGTGTGTACCACCATGCCTGGCTTGTTTTTATGGTTTTTACTTACATATTAGCACTCAAAAAGTGTAGGAATTTGGATTTGGGATTTTCAGATTAGAGATGCTCAACCCGTACTTAAATCCTCTTCGAGTTTCGGAGGTAATACAGACCCTTAACTTGTCATTTGACCAAGGCTGGAGCGAAAGAAACTTCCAATAATGCTGTGATTTCCAATTTAAGAGATATGCCATGGAGGGAAATTGTTTCTGAAATCTTACTGTCAGTGAGAAATGTGCAAAAACCGTTTACACAGAATTACTTAGGGAACACATGTGTTGAGTAAGACTAAATGGATGCGTAGAGATAAAACCACATTACACATAATATTCAGATAAGAGCAGTCACTTGAGCAGCAGCACCTGGTCAGTAAGCTCTGTACTAAGGACCCATGTGCAGTCCTGGTGGATGTTCTGTACAGAAGCCACACTACACCACACTGAGGAAGCGGTTAGTGCTGTCTAGGTAGATAGGCGGCCTTGCTCTATAGCCCTAGTCCCTACTTTAACTCGGCTGTATTCTGATACATGGTTTAGGGCCCTAGGTGGTTGCTTTCTTCTATGAAATATTCCTCTAAGCATTACAGATCTAAATTAATATGCTTAGTGTGTGTAGTTTTTGAATTTGAGATGAGCTGATAAGATTTTTCACACTAAAATTTTTAAAATTCAATGTAAAACTTTTGGATCATCTAACTCCTTTTGTTGTTGTAGTGCTGTACACTGGCTGTCCTTGTAGCTTAGAGAAACGGTCTCCTTGATGTGAAGGGTGTGTTGTCTTTGAGTCACAATAAGAAGGCTCTGCCCTTAGCCCCATCCCATGTCTTCCAGCTGTAATAAACTTGTTCTTCCAGTGATGCAGCCAGTAACATAGACAAAAATGATTATAAGCCTAGAAATCTCACTGCACTAAAAATAGACTCTAGTCTACATTTTTGTGTAATATTTTACCTTTTGAATAAGGCAGTAGTGTTTGGATTTCTAATTGTAACGTAATTTAGTATCTCCTTTTATTTGAGACTATTCCCACTATTCCCCATCCTGAGACTATTCCCACTTCTACTGTCCCCATAAATATGATTTTTAAATTTTATGTATGTATGTATGTATGTATTTATTTTTGGCCTTTTTGACCAAAAATTAGTTTATGGTCTTTGTTTCACTGTGCAGTTCAGGTTAACCTTGAAATCAGTTTGTACCCCATGTTGGCCTCGAACTCACAGAAGTCGTCCTGCCTCAGTCGCTCGAGTTCTGGGGTTACAGGTGTGCACCACTGCACCTGGCCAAAATACAACTTTTAAAGGTTAATGAATTTTATTTTGTTTTTTTTTGTTTTTGTTTTTGTTTTTTGAGCCAGGGTCTCACTGTGCAGTTCAGGCTGACCTTGTGCTTACTTTGTAAACCAGGCTGGTCTTGAACTTGGAACAATCCTTCTTCCTCAGCCTCCTGAGTGCTGGGATTACAGGCATGCACCACCACACCTGGCTCTAAAGCCAGTGAATTTTGAAAGAGTGAATTCTAAGGAGTAGGTTGATCCTAGGTCATTATAAAAGTATCTTTATTTTTTTATTTTTGGTACTGGGGATCAAACTCATGACCTTGCACTTGCCAGACAAGCACTTGTACCACTGAGCTAAATCCCTGGCCCATAAAAGTCTCTTATTACCAGGCACTCAAATTATAAGTAACACATCAAGGAGCAGCTTTGTGCATATACTGCTTTTGTTTTTTGGCACATAGTAAACCTGATTCCTCACAGTTTGGTAGAGATATACAATTAACAAACTGTTGGAAATACTTTACCTACTTGAAACATTTGATTTGGCTTCCAGGAGGCACAGTTGTTGCTATTTTAAGAAGGTAGCAGGTGTCATTAAGTTCAGTAATATTGTGTGTACAGGAACTTGCTTTTCACTAGAAGATAGATTCTGAGACTTTATGCATTACAGATGAAGATTTTGAGGCTAAAATTGCATCTTATTTGTATTCGTAGTGTGATAGATAAGATTTCTAGTGTATTTTGTATTTTCATTCTCTTTATTTTTACAGTTTTGGTGATTAAACCCAGGGCCTTTGCACTAAGTTCTCTTAAATTTCTCTGACAGTTTTTTGTTAAGTCAGTAAATTGCCTAGTCTGGGTTTAAATCTGTGATCCTCCACCCTCACCCACCAACAAGAATGCTGGGATTATAGGCATGTACCATGGCACCAGGCAGACTTCTAGTGATTTAAATATTTCCCTCTCATTATTTACAGTTGACACCCTACACTAAAAACACAATAACTACCCATGTGAAATTCAGAAAACTAGTTGCAGAATGGTATATGTAGTATACCAATCAGGTTAAAAGCACAACTATGTTCCTGGCACATAGTAAGTACTCAATATGTTGACTATGTTTGTATGCATATCTGAAGGTATATAATCCAGAATATTTGGAGGGGTTTCTTCTGGGAAGAGATACGTGACTTGAGGCATTTTTAGTCTGTGTGTGCTTTTGCAATGAACATAGGCTACTTTTGCATACTTTAACAATTTTTAAAAAGAAAAGAAAAATGTACAATCTAAAGATAGACACCTGATTCCGAAGTAAATTTACTGCTTCTTTATACCATGAAATGCATGTTGAGCAATGAAGATTTATTCTGATTCCACAGAATTACCATTTTTCCATTAATTCAAGAAAAGGGGAAAACATTGACCAAACCTATTTGTTTGTTGCAATGTCCATATAATTTGCTAAGATTTTTTTTAAATAGAAATTTGTCTATGTAAAATTTCAAACATACATAAGGACAGAATTCTACTTATATTCAGTGGTTATAAACACAGTCAATCTTGCATCATCTATAGCACCCATATCCACCTCACTTATTTTGAAGAATATCTCAAATATATAATTCCATCTATAAATACTTCATTAAGTATACAAAAGATAAGGACTCTTAACGTAATCAAAAAGTCTTTAGAAATGAGCTCATTTAGAAATGAGCAATAGTTCCTTAATATTCTACTGTCTAGTTACTGACTTTAAGTTGCTATTTTATTTCATTGTTTGTGTCTTTTAAATATTTTTAAATTAATGTCATTTTTTTCTTTCAAATTTAGTATATATTTTCCCCCTTAGAGTTGTAATAAAACCACAGTTAAAGTTTTATTCATTATGAGAAATCTGAATAAACAGCTTCAGTATCTTCACCTTTAAGTTTTAAAAAATGATTCAGGTGTGTATTACTGCATTTTAGTGTATTAGAATGGAAAGCTGTTGATACCTTGATTATAATAGCGAAGTCAACACAAGTCAAAAATCATGGTAAAAATTACTGTTTTTCAAGTGCTTTACTTAATGTCTTGTCTGACTTTAATATTTTGTCTTCCATAGGTCTCTACTAGAAGATGGCAAAGCCCAGCCACAGCAGCTACGTCCTTCAGCAGCTAAACAACCAAAGAGAATGGGGCTTTCTCTGTGACTGTTGTATTGCAATTGATGACATTTACTTTCAAGCACACAAAGCAGTTCTCGCTGCCTGTAGCTCCTACTTTAGAATGTTTTTCATGAACCATCAGCACAGTACTGCACAACTGAATCTCAGCAACATGAAAATCAGTGCTGAGTGTTTTGATCTCATTTTGCAATTTATGTATTTAGGAAAAATTATGACAGCTCCCTCCAGTTTTGAGCAGTTTAAAGTGGCAATGAACTACCTACAACTGTACAATGTTCCTGACTGCTTAGAAGACATACAAGATGCAGATTGTTCTAGTTCAAAATGTTCATCTTCTGCTTCCAGCAAACAGAACACCAAAATGATATTTGGGGTAAGAATGTATGAAGACACTGTCGCTAGAAATGGCAGTGAAGCCAACAGGTGGTGTGCAGAGCCAAGTTCAACAGTAAATACACCTCATAATAGAGAGCCAGATGAAGAATCTTTGCAATTGGGTAATTTTCCTGAACCACTGTTTGATGTATGTAAGAAAAGTTCTGTGTCCAAATTATCTGCTCCAAAAGAAAGGGTGTCACGACGCTTTGGACGGAGTTTTACTTGTGACAGCTGTGGATTTGGCTTTAGCTGTGAAAAATTATTAGATGAACATGTACTTACCTGTACTAATAGACATTCATACCAAAACACAAGATCTTACCACCGAATAGTAGATATTAGAGACGCAAAAGACAGTAACATCAAAGCCGAATTTGGTGAAAAGGATTCATCTAAAACATTTTCTGCACAGGCAGACAAATACAGAGGAGACACAAGCCAGGCTCCCGATGATTCCACTTCAACCACTGGAAGCAGAAAGAGCACAGTGGAGTCTGAACTCGCCAGTGAAGAAAAAAGCAGGGCTGCTGAGAGGAAAAGAATCATCATTAAGATGGAGCCCGAAGATATTCCTACAGATGAGCTGAAAGACTTTAACATTATTAAAGTTACTGATAAAGACTGCAATGAATCCACAGACAACGATGAATTAGAAGATGAGCCTGAAGAACCTTTTTATAGATACTATGTCGAAGAAAATGTTGGCATTAAAAAAAGTGGCAGGAAAACTCTAAAACCTCGGATGTCAATAAATTCTGAAGAAAGAGGTACTTTAGAAAATCTGAGGCCCCCTAACCACAGCAGTCCAGTACAAGAGGATAGTGAAAACGCCTCTTGTGAGCTGTGTGGACTCACCATAACCGAAGAGGACCTGTCATCTCATTACCTAGCCAAACACATTGAGAACATCTGTGCATGTGGGAAATGCGGACAGATCCTCGTCAAGGGTCGGCAGCTTCAGGAACATGCTCAGAGATGTGGAGAACCCCAAGACCTGACAATGAACGGGCTAGGAAGTACTGAGGAGAAGATGGACATGGAGGAAAACCCTGATGAACAGTCTGAAATAAGAGATATGTTTGTTGAAATGCTGGATGATTTTAGGGACAGTCATTACCAGATAAACAGTATCCAGAAAAAGCAGTTATTTAAACATTCTGCCTGTCCTTTTCGATGTCCTAATTGTGGCCAGCGTTTTGAAACTGAAAATCTAGTGGTTGAACATATGTCTAGCTGCCTAGATCAAGATGTGTTTAAGAGTGCCATTATGGAAGAAAATGAAAGAGATCATAGGCGAAAGCATTTTTGTAATCTTTGTGGAAAAGGATTTTATCAGCGGTGTCATTTAAGAGAACACTATACTGTTCATACTAAGGAAAAACAGTTTGTTTGTCAGACATGTGGGAAGCAGTTTTTAAGAGAACGTCAGTTGCGTCTGCACAATGATATGCACAAAGGCATGGCCAGGTATGTCTGTTCCATTTGTGATCAAGGAAACTTCAGAAAACATGACCATGTACGGCATATGATTTCTCATTTATCTGCTGGTGAGACTATATGCCAGGTCTGCTTTCAGATATTCCCAAATAATGAACAGTTGGAGCAGCACATGGATGTTCATCTGTATACATGTGGAATATGTGGAGCAAAATTTAATTTGAGGAAAGATATGAGATCACATTATAATGCCAAGCATTTGAAAAGAACCTAAGTGATTTTCTACTGTATTAATGTCTAGTCGATAGCAAATAAAACACCAAAGCAAAAAGAATATGAGCTATTTAGAAATTGATTTTATAAGATGAATTGTTGGAAAAAATTTCAAGGCCCTTTTATCTTTTAATATTTTTATTTAGAATCTTAAGTACCTACACTTTAGGTGTTAAATGCTTATCATTTTTGTTGTTTCTTAATAGCATTCTTTGTTGCTAGTTTTCTTTAAAATTACTTTTAAATGTAGACAATAAGTTGCTGTTACCCCTTCAATGACTATTAAACTTTAGTTTTTTTTAATCAATAAGGTGATGACTTCACTATTTCTATGTGGTTTTGTTTTTTGTTTTTAAAGGTTATCCTGTGAAATCTTAAGCCAGCATCATTGGCCATTTCTGTTTAAAGTTTAAAAACATTTTTTAATTATTATTTGAAATTATTCCATTCAGGTTTAGTAGATTTTGTTTTGTTTTGTTTTTGTCATCTGAACAGTAGATTAGCTACTGTTTATTTGCCCTTATTATCAGTGAAACTCATATTCTTAAATTGACAAGCTTCTTAGGCAAGTTAGGTGCACTGAATGTAACCTCTAAGGTTGACATGGGCTCAGACTTGGCCTAAAAAGATTCATGGACCTGAGGAAATTCCTATAAATGATCATTTCCTATAATTGATAAAATATTATCATTTAATAATCACATTTAAAACTTATATTAAGTGTAAATCCCAATGACTTTCCCTCACTTGTGAAGTTGGTGGGGATAAGCCATTTTGTTTTGTGATATTAAATTTAACTATGATAGTTAATTAAAAGACATATTCATTAAAAATATTTTAATTTAAAATATTCTGATTTCTAAAGTGTGTTAGTTTATCAATTATTTTTGTTTATAAATAGATTTTAATAGCTTTCTAGGAATATCTAAAGGAAAGTGATTTTTCACCTTTAAAATGACATACTTTTGGTACTTTGAGATTTGAGAAAGCTGCCATGTATATTAATAAATCTAATAAAATAAATCAATTATAAATCTGGTTGTTCTATAAAAGTAGAATGCACAAAAATGTGTTGTGTCTTATACTAAGATTTGGAGAAAGTGTGTTGTGGCAAATTGCAATTTATGCTTTATTTCTGTAAAGGATACGAAATTTGAGGAGTATCAAATAATCACAACATATAAATGGAAACAGTTTATCATTTTTCAATTAAAGTAGTATTGTTAGTTGTTATTGACATAGGGTCTACATCAATTACATGTGAACTAAAACACTGGCAAACTGACCCATCAATAAATAAATATATTGAATAGAATGCCTTTTAATGTGAATTACTTGCAATATATAACACCCCTCTCATAATGAAAGGGATTTTAACTAACTCCTGTATTTAAAAATACAGTTTTGTGATTACGAAGAGTCATGGCATTGCTCTTTTGGCTCACAGATTTTAAGATAAGCATATCATTTTTGTATACAATTTGCATAAAAGAACAAGCTGCCCAGGGAGTTGAGAGACGTACCGGCTAGTAGAGTACTAATTTAGCTGAAAGTGTCAGAGCACAGTGTGAGCTCAGATCTGTGGGGATGGGTTTAAATGTTAAGTAAGGATACGAATAGCAAAGGAGCCAGTAAAAAATTAAAGTCATGGAAAGTAGAGTGGCACAAAAAGGTAAATGAAAAATCAAGATTTTTTTTTAAAGTCACATAATAAAAAACAGGAAAAGTGATTCATCTGAATCTAAGATACAATAGTTTAGCAAGTACTTAAATCTGCAATTTAAAATATGTAGGATGCATGTATTTATAACCTCTAGGAACCTGATAAGTTGTTTAACAAACACAGAGACCACTAAGAGTAGTAAAAAAAGAGTAAGGTAAACAAAATTTCCAAATTATGCAGTAGTCTCTTAATGGACATAATTTTCTTTGGGATCACTTTTTTCTACTCTTATCAAAGTTTCTGTTGCAATGGTTTTCCTACTGTTAATGAAAAGGGCTTTCTCTAAATACTACCACTCTTTGAAGAAAGTATTTGTCTATTCTATTAGGAAGGTGGGTTTAATTTAGTGTTTGGACATGTAATAACCAACAATTAGCAAGCAAATAGATAAACAATTTGTAATTGCATACGAGTGAGCAGTTTGTATTTTACAAAGCCATACCTCATGATGCCTTCCTGTTTCTTATCACACAGAACACAGTTTTTTGCTTTGGAATTAGCTCCAGGGTAGCGAAGAATTCAAATGAAGTATACGGTTTTCTTTATCAAGGCAAAGTTCATTTAAAGGCTACTCGGCTTTTAAAATTGGCAGGGGTGGGTGGTGAAAAATATGCAGCACGTCTCTCCAACTGAGTCCTGTCTCAGCTTCTTGTCAGGGTTTGAGCTGCGGAGCTCTCCTTTGCTGTAACTTTTTGCCCTGTGGGCTGTGATGAGAATGAACCAAGACTGGAAGTTGTCTGCTGCTCCTGCCTTTGTAACTTGCATATTCAGGCCCCACCCCCAACTCGTAGACTGAAATCTTGTTTATGTCTCACAAACAGAGACATCATTTTTGCTTTGAAGGACCTTTTGTTCTAACCATGTCCAATTTTTTTATTTCTTAATGCATAATGAGCAGTCTAACTAGTTTTGTTGTGTTTTGCAATGCTGGGAAGCAAACCCAGGGCTTTGATATGGTAGGCAAGTGCTCTGCTGCTAGCCACATCCCCAGCCCTCCTTTTCCTAAAGAGCAAGAAATCCTGGTGGGATAGAGTCTGATCTTAACAAAGTTGCTGCCAATTTCAGTGCAACTTGGATGATGTATAATTCTTAATAAATAGCACAAAGAATCCCAGAGATTAATAAAGCACAACAAAGGCAACAGTATATTAGGACTCAGAAGTTTGTGTTTTTCATAATTTTAAAACACTCAGAGAAATGAGCAAAATGGTATGTGGCAAATTTTAATTACCCAAAGATAATTAACAGTTTGAGTATGGGCAAAAAATAAAAGAAAGGACTCCAGAGGGACTAGTTATAAAACAAAAAATTGAAATAAGGACAGTTTACTAGGGCAGTCAAAATGCTAATTAAAAGGAACAATAATAGGCTTTAAAACATGTTTTACTGTAGTTAAGAATGAGGTATAAAAATTGAATTAAAAGACTTGAAAGTTGTAGGTGAGATAATAGGGATTAAAATAATTTGATTAGATTAAAATAATTATAGCATGCGAAATGGGACAGTGGTTATGAACATGCTAGGACTATGCCTAAATACTTAATCACTTATATTCTAAAAAGTGGGAAGAAAGGCTGGTGGTGGTTGGCAACTTTCTCTCTGGTTAAACAGTATTCCTATTGCTTAAGCTTACATATTTAATAGATCTTTGGAAAATCTAAAGAACCAATGTAACATTGTAATATTTAAATTAAGTATAAAACTTGTCATTGTTAACAAAAAGCTAAACCACTACCAAAATAAAAATAAAATAAAAAAACCTGAGTATGTATGTGTACCCCTAGTTAAGAATAAAGACATATGGTATATCTCATTTTAAGTGGGTTTATCATGGATTAAAATTTAAAAGTTTTTTTGTCATTAATCTACTTTGATCAGTTCCTCAGCTTTCCTCACTACCCCTTTCTCCTTTGTAAGAAATACTTCCCAGAGATAAAATGCGATTGCTCTGCCTGCCCCCTAGCATAAAGAACTTGTCGGATTACAGGGTACCAAAAAGGGGAACATGTCCTTGTAAAATCCTCCCTATATCCTTGATACCTAAGGTGCAGTAAATTGGGAGGAGGAGGATGGATTCCAGAAATGCACTGTGTTAAGAATTGGAAGCTACATCCAAGATTTGGAAACCCAAGATCCATCCATCCTAGGGCTCTCACTTAGCAATCCCAGCATCCACCACTTATTTAGCACTTTGTATATTCAAGTGCCTTACATATACATCATTTTAATTAATCCTCACAGCCTTTGAGGTAAGTACAATACCTGATGGGGGAATGAGGTTTAGAGGGTTTGAGTATTTTTCCTAAACTCACACAGAAACTGTATTAGAGCTGGAATTTAAACCTAGGTCGCTAACTTAGCCTACATCCCTGTACATAATCACTAAGCTACATGGTCCACCTCCCAAGAAGGGTCTTTTCGGCATAGGAACACATGATAAAAGGTCCTGTGAAGCTGTGGTCTTTGTTCACCTGTTATCTGCGGTGCCTGGTAAGGTAATAGTGGGTACCTAATGAGCATTCTGAGTAATGTGAGAATGTGAATGGAAAACAAAACTTTGTGTGAATAAGTCATTCAGAATGATGTTTTAGAAATATTAAACATATATTTTGATTTTTCTGCATTTAAAATTTAAAACATTTAGTGGTATTGTCAGCCATTTTTCAGGTTCAGAATAGGTGCTCAATTAAAAATTTCTTTAAATTCAACTTCCATATTCTTATGTCTATGACTTCTCTTTATTTTCCCTATCCCTGTCCTGTGTGTTTTAATCTCTGCCATCATCCTCCATTTCCTTTTTTTGTTATGAGACTGATAAATTGAAGAACTCCGATGATTTGAAAATAAATGTTCTTGAGAAAAAGCGGAATGACAGAATAACCAGTTTTTGTCTTAACAGATAATGTGAATAAGAAATTCATTTCTTTGGCCAATGAAATGCCTCTGCAGTGTGACTATATTGTGATTGTTTTAAGTTTTATAAAGGAATCTAAGTTTGCTTTTCAAAAGTTGATTTTTCTAGCAATATATAGTTAATGAAATTGTTTTTACGATAACTTACACAGCCTTCCTCATAAAAGAAAGATAATTTCAGGAAATGACAGCTGCATAACTACTCTAACCTGACAACAAACTTAAAAAGGAAACAATCCTTTCCAATCTAATACGATTTTAACTTTTTTCTCTTTCTCTTTTTTTTGGGGGGGAGGTTAGAAATTATACCTAAGGCCTTACCCACACTAGGCAAGTGCTCTATCACTGAGCTACATCACCAGTGTTTGTTATTTTGAGCAGGTTGTAAGTTGCCCAAACTGGTTTCAAACGTGGGCTCTTCCTGCCTCAACCTCCCTCCCAAATATCTGGGATAACAGGTGACACTACATACCTGGCCTGATTTTAACTTTTGCATTCATTTCTTAACTTCTGTACAACAGGTTCTTTGCTACTATGCTGAGCCCACTACTTTAATGATTTGACTAGCATCTGTCAAATGTTTTTCAAGTGAAAATAGAAGAATTAAATGGGAAGAGTCTATGGACAATGTCTATATATATATTTAAATGGCCCACTTTTCACTGCTTTCTGTCAAACTAAAGGACATACGCCTTGGTAACATAGGTATATTCTGACCAAAACCAGATGAAATTCACACAGATGTTTACATCTGGCAAGAGGCAAAAATGCAAGGGTTTAGAATGCCCTGTCTGTAAGACAGTTGTTAAATATAAACTGAGCAAATGACACTACTTACACATTTTTATCACATTTAAATTCAGCATTAAGTTTAAATCCTATTAAAGTTGTTTTATTTTCAAAAGAACAAATATTAAAGTTAATCAATTGTGACAGAATTGTTCTCTTTTCTATCAAAATTCACATAAATCATTAGGGATCATGGGGCCATTATAATTTCTCATTATCCAAAGGAAAAAAATTTCTCATCCTAACTCACTTTGCTGACCAAAGAAATAGAGAAGATGCTATAGAAATTACAACTCAATACTTGGCTCTGAATCAGATGTATCAATGTGCTAGTCATCATTATACTAAGAAATAGCAAAGCCTAGAGACAAAGGATAACAAAAATTTGAAATGCATTTCATTTTGGAGCCAGGAATGTTAATTTTATGAGACAATTTGTATAGTACCTATTTGAGGAACAGTTAAGTGTATATTCCATAAAACCCCCATTCAAGCTTTACTTAAAGTTATGTTTTTATTCTATTTAAACAAATAGAATTGGTAAAGCTCAGTTTTTGATGAAGAATTCTAATCACACAGATTATCAAAGCCACATTTTCTCTCAAATGTTTATGTTCCCTGATATGAGAAAAATATTTAAGGAAGTATTTTTTTAAAAATAGATCATTCTGTCAAAGCACTATTGCAGCGGAAATGGTTCTAACCTAGAATCTGGCTCTCTGGGGCAGGTTATGACAATTATAAACCTAGGAATTTGAGGAGAAATGCCTGTTTTCATTTGCAGAGTATACAGCACTTAATATTTGAAGAAAGTATTAGCTTAATAACTGAAGACTAAAAAGTACAAGAACGTTTATATTTGTTACATCTGTTTGTCAGAAATTTGCCATTAAATACATTGTAGAACTATTTTATTTGAAGGGGGAAACATTAACCTCTGCTTCCCTACTTTCTATGTCTGACCTATTTTTTTTTTATGGTACATATTTATGTGCCCAGCCATTCTAGTTCAGAACATGCAAGAGTGAAAAAAGAAAAGGTGTCCCCATAGCAAAAGAATATTAGTAATAATAAATACATCATATTTGGAGTCACGTTTGAGAAGTAATTACATTTAAATTCTAGGTGCTTTTCTTTTGTTTCCCTTTTCTGTTCTTTGTCTTGCCTGGTGCCAAAAGCTAAGAAATTCTAACCTAAGAATAATGTTTAATCTCATAGAGGGGTAAATGTGTAATACTATTTTTCTTGAGTTTTGTTTTTTTCTGTGTGGCAGTGGTGAAATAGGGCCTTCTAAACCTCTGGAGAAGTGACAGATCTGAATTTGGAGAGCACATGGGGAAGAATCACTCTTCAACAGATAATCTTTAAGTGCAGACCCAAGAATATCAGATCTGAAGTGACACCATCTTTTCTGTCTTCCTGACAAACTTCATCAACCCCAAAAGTTCCTGTTGCAAAGATCCAAGAAAGCTCAATACAGATCACTTTGGAATCACCTTGTCATAACAAAATTAATCGATTGATGGTGACTCTTCTAGCATTTGTGGAAAACCTACTAGAGAAATGTAACTGTAAAACTTATATGAAATCAGCTGTTAAAACTATACTATATGAAACTTAATATGCTAACTCAAGAGTCCCTTCTAAAATAAAAGGGCTTGCTAGGCTACTGTAAATATAAAGAGATAGTTACATGTCTATAAACATACAGTTCTAAACGTTAACCAGAATTATAGCTTATATATTACGAAATTAAGTAATTTAAGAAGTTACACCCTAAAATCTTTAGCTTAGAGTCTAATTCAAAAGAATGGTACAGAGAAAAAAATTTTAAGACCAATATTTTAACAAGATAATCTAGTTATTCTTCACTGTAATGTAACGCTTACCCTCTTTCCTTTTCGTGAATATAGCAGTCACATGCTTGACTACATATTAATGAAGCTCCTTTTTAAGACTTAACTTGAAGGAAAAGCATAGAAGTATTATTTCATTAGTGGTAAGTTTTCACAAATCACAAACATTTTCTTCTGAACCTAACCTATTCAGGAAGAATTAATTTTTGTTAAACATTTATTCTCAATATAATGCATAATGCCATGCTCTCAGCTTCAAATTTCAAGATAAAATTAAACTGCGTATTGAAACTTTGATGGTTAGCATGTTTTAAAAACCTCTCGTGGAGGAACTGAATATTTTGTGAGTCTTAACCTGGTTAAAATGCTTTGCTATGTGCATACATGCACACATTTCTTAAGGGTATGACTTATGGCCATTTAATTCCTTACTGTGAGTATATTTGTACTGTACTTTTTTTTACCCTTAGTTAACTGTGTACCAAATTCCCTATTTTGTTTTTTGTGCAATATCAAGATATATTTTTAGAAATGTTTTATTTTTACGCTTATCTCTGCAAATGTTTTACTAAGGAGTTTCACAAAGAGTCCGGACATAAAATATACTTAATAGTATATGCAGACATGAAGTCACTTAAAAACCCTGGCTGTAAGGTTGGATGATGATAACTTGAATATTCACTCTAATAACTAGACTAGATTAAAATCAGAGAAAGAGTTCATTACAGTGGAATAACATATGGAGGAAAGGAGAGAGATTCACTAAAGAGTTCAAATACATATGAAACTGCTTTAAGGTAAATAAGTTTAACAAAGTCTCAAACAGTCAAGAAAACACTAGGTATTGTCTTTTGGGAACATGAAGAAGCATTTAGAATTGCAAACTTCTAAAAACAGGAAACAAAAGATAAAAATTACCAGTAAGTAAAGGTGCCCAATAAATATAGAAATGACTCAAAAAGTAATTTTTGATACTTTTTTTTTGACTGAGATTCACTAAAGAAAAATGGCTTAAATTTTGACTGTACTAACTGCAAGTGTAATGAACTACAATAATTATAAATGGTATAGATGCATTCAATGATGTGATTATTTTCTGTATATTAGTATAAAATGGAATTTTTGGATTACATAAAGTACTTTTGTTACATTTTAAAATCCATTGCTTTTACCTAATAAAAAATCCTCCTCTATGTTCAGAAGTTAAATTGTCTATTACTTTTATTTATACTGTATTATTTTCAACCTGGCTCTTTTAAAAAAGTCTGAAAAGTTATCAACTGTTTCCATCATCTAATACTACAATAACTGAATAAATGATACAGCTAATTATTGTCTTCCTGCATAGTTTTAGAAGTTATAAATAGTTAGAAGTTATATAGTTTAGAAGTTATAAATTCTTATAACCAAATCCTGATTTCTTTCCATGTAGAAGAATGATTTGAAAAATACTACATATCAGGGCTGGGGATTTAGCTCAGTGGCATAAGCGCCTGCCTGGCAAGTGTGAGGTCATGCGTTCGATCTCCAGCACCAAAAAACAAACAAAACTACATATCATGGCAAATACAGATGGTAACAAATTGGGTTTCCTCGTAACATAAAAAAGATACAGTTATGTATAAAAATCCACTAATATAGTATTTATGTCTTTCAGAGGGTCAGTTTCATTCTCAAAATAATTCACTACTCAGAGAAATAACTTCTTAGTTAAGGAATTTTAGAAATATTAATAATAAGGGCATGTTTACTCTGACTCTCCATGGACAGGATCACTTCATTTGTTCCAGGTCATTTCAGACTATTCCACAGGGTCTGTCCTTCGGGTTGGCACTGAGAGTTGAAGTGGGTACAGTTTGTTTGCCCTTGTCACAGACTTCCCTCGAGAAAAAGGCTTCTTCTAGGCTCGGGGTTCCCTCGCCTTCCACAACAGATGAAGCAGTTCCTACCCCAGCTTGCTACATATTACAGAGTAACTGTAACTTAAGACAGCTTTTTCATTCAGAAACAAATGCTGGGGGGTTTTGGTTTTGTTTTTTTCTACAGTGACAAAAATATTTTGAAACACCCTAGTATTTTATAATCTGGCAAAGATAACTGGTTGAAAAATCAGTATTTTTATATAATAGGACTAATGAACTTTGTTTCAACTGAGCATTAATAATCATTTTAAAAACTGTAAAAGTACAATAAAGAAGTAAAAATTACTGATGGAAAATCTTTAAGAGAGGGAACTTTCAAAGAATTATAAAATGGCAGTACTTATAGAGGGTTTTTTGTCTTTTGAGACGGTCTTGCCATGTAGTTTAGAATGGCCTTGAACTCATGATAATTCTCCTGCCTCAGCCTCCCAAGTGCTGGGATTACAGGCGTGCGCCACCACACCTGGCCTACAGATATCTTAAACATACTCATTACTTAAACTCCGGTTTGCTAGAAGGTGCTCACATTATTGGCTGTTACTATTATACCTTCTCTTCATGCTAACATTACAACCTTTGCAAAGATTGTGCCTGGATGGTGCTATGAGGAGTCCAAGAAAATATGCAACTTTTTTTCCCTTAGTAATCCTGGGAAAACTTATTCCTGTTTGGTCAGCCTCCTCCAGGAAGGCCTGAATCCCCATGCACATGGTTTTAGACCTCATCTCGTGCATCTTTGTGTTTCTGCTCCAGATATTTTCAGATGTGAATTTCTTTCAACTTTTGGTCTATGCAGTGTCATTTAGAAAAATATGAGGTAGTGAGGGATCTTCCTCCTACCAAAAGAAAGATGAAGTTACTATTTGTGAGTTTTTATTTAAATAATGTACTTCAAGTCACTTTAACACTGACAGGGCCGGGGATATAGAGTCTGTGCTTCATAAGCATGGGGTCTTTGGTAAATTCTCCAGCACCACCACCATCCGAAAGCCCCCTAACACTGAACTCGGGAATTACTAACGTGTTCTGAGTACTCTCCTGGGTGGTAGGGTTAATCGGAGAGTGTTTGATGTATGATAAAGTACTTGGTTTTTTTCTACCACTTAATATGTATGAAACCTGATTCTTTGGGTTTAAAAAAAAATATTTTGAGCCGGGCGTGGTGGCTCACGCCTGTAATCCCAGCACTCGGGAGGCTGACACAGGAGGATCGTTGTGAGTTCAAGACCAGCCTACAAAGTGAGCTCAGGGCCAGCCTGAATGGCATAGTGAGACCCTGTCTCAAAAATAAAAGGGCTGGGGAGCTAGCTCAGGGGCCTAAGTGCCTGCCTGGCAAGTGCGAGGTTGTGAGTTTGACCCCTGATGCCACCAAAAACAAAAAAAAAATTTTGAAAACACTTCAATGTTTAAAATCCAGCAGATTTCTCTTGTTGAAAATCAGTATGAATTTCTATGTACGTGATAGGACTAGTGAACTTTGTTTCATGTGAACATTAATAGTCATTTTAAAAATCTGTAGCCAGACATAGTGGCATATGCTTATAATACCCAGCACTCGGGAGGCTGAGGCAGGAGGATCACCATGAGTTCAAGGCCAGCCTGGGCTATACCGTGTCTTCAAGGCCAACTTGAAATACATAGCAAGACACTATCTCAAAAATTCAAATAGATCTGTAAAAGTACAAAGGATATTAGAAAAATTACTGATAGTCCCACCATCTGAATTTTGATGTATTTCTCACACATGTAAAATTATTCTACATATGGGACAAGAACATAGTAAATTTTTTTTCAATTATATCAAGAATAATTTCTTCTGTCATTAAAAGTCTTGGAAACAATTTCTATAGCTGCATAATGGTTCACGATATTCATGTACTATAATTTATACAATCATTTTATTGTTGGATACTTAAAATATTTCCTTTTTTATTGTGTTAACAATATTACTTGAACTTTCTATTATTTCCTTAAAGTGAGTCCCACCAAGACTAACATTAAGACTAATATTTAAGGTGAAGAAAATATATTGTCACAAAACCTTCCAGAAGGATTGCATTACTTGTTTTACTGCACTATTGATGGCATGGATGAGTATTATTTGATCATAAATTTTCTTATTTGATCATTTTAACAGGTTGTTTTTAATGAATTCTGAGCCAGAATTATAAAAAATAAGATTTTAGAAATTAATTCAAATAAGGAAAATGTAAAAATTCTAAGAGTCATCAACATGCTAATGTTCTATTACTACAGAAGTTTCCTGTAAAATAAAAACGTAGACACTGTATCTTGGGGAAAGTTCAGGATGCCATGTAAAGTAGGGAACAAAGATTTACCAAGTGAAAAGTTAGCGCAGAAAAAAATACACACAGCTAATGAAAATGCTGGTATGACTGTTCCTGACATTTCAGAAAGTTGTGTTAAAGATGAATGTGGTGGTGAGATTGCAAGATTTGTTTGCAAATAACTGCACAGAGGTAGGACATAGTTAATACTGCAAGGAACTTCTCTTTTGAAGCTCTAATTTTAGTGTTTGTGTGGGAGAACTTTGGCCTGCTTGTGGGTTTTGTTGTGGTGGTGGTGGTTGTTGTTTTGCAGTCTTGCTTTAAGTGTGTAAAGGTTAGCTGAATACAAGAGACCCAAAGAACTGATGCTTCTCAGTTCTTTCATGTATAGGTGGGCCCCCCACGCACTGCAAACTATATCATCTCAAATAATTAATTAGTAAAAATTCTTTTAAAGAGCTACAAAACAAAAACAACAAAAAATACATGACAAGAATTTCCAAGAAAAAAAAAAGATCAGTCCCACAGTTCATGCGTTTCCATTAGACATGTTTTGCTTTATTCTTGTTTTCTTTTATGTTACCCTTCTTTCTTCCATGCTTTGCTTTCACGGAAAAGACGACAGAACTTGTGGTTAAAGCCAATACTATTTAACCAGCGAGATTAATAAATAACAAGTGTGTTTTTAAAAACTAGGTTACATACACAACTAGATAAACTCTTAAATGTTCATTGATTTACGGAATTCTCTCAACATTACCTTTTGGACACAGGTAGCTCTAGCGTTTCTCAAGTTCTTCCCTAGAACTGTCTCGCACAACTTTTATATGGTCCGCACATGTATTTTTTAGCCTGCTCTGAAGGATGCGTCTACCCTCCCACTGGCTCCAGAAAAGACCTCGGCACAAAAAGCTCCCGAACGTATCCCGTCCACCTGTAGAGAACGTTTTGTCCCGTCCTCTCGCCTCCCGGTCTAGGGACGCTAATTTACGCAGAATTCGCATACCGCCCTCCCCTTCGTCCAGGCTACCAGCTCAGTAAGTGTCCTCCCAGCCACGGGTGGCGACTGCGGCAGGAGGATCACAAACTTGAGCTCCGCCTGGGCAAGCAGCGGTTTGGGAAATCCCGTTTCAGAAGTTTAAAAGGCTGGGATGCAGCTCAGTCGCAAGGCAAGGGCTGGGGTGGGAAGTGGCTGCGCCTTTGCGGCCCCGTCTGCGGGCGAAGTCGGCGCCGGCTCAGGGGGTCACCTCCAGGAGGCCTCACGACGCGCCCCGCCTCGCCGCCCGCTGCGTCCCTGTCGGGCAGGCTCGCCGCCCTCGGAAGGCGAGGCCGGCTTTTCTCCTCCTCGCCCCTCTCACCCCGCGGGAATAACGCCGGCTCGCCCCTCCGGGAGGTCGCTGCCCTCCCCGCCATCCGGCGCGGCCCGGCTTCGCGAAACCTCCCGCCCACCCTGCGGCGCCGGGGCGGCTGCCGGCGCGCCCGACCCCGACCTTCGCGCCCGCGCCCGGGGAAGGTCGCGCTCTCCGGAGAGCGGAGCGGAGCGGAGCGAGGCCGCGCCGTGCGGGCGCCGCAGCTCTTCGGGGACGCACTCCGGGGGCGGGGAGAGCCAGCCGCGGGGGGAGCGCGGACCCGAACCAGGAAGTTCAGGGCGGCGGGACGGGCGGAGCGCGGGACGGCTCAGGAAGCGGCTGCGGCCCGGCTCTCCCGGCTCCTCCTCCCCTCGCGCCCGCGAACCTCCTGCAGCGCCCCCCGAGCCGCTGCCGAACTCGCCACGAAAAACCCAGAGGTCACCGCCCGGGTGCAGCCGCGGGTCACTTCTTGTCCCCGCCCAGCACCTCAGCCCAACCCAGGCCTGAGCCCTCAGTGCGGACCGGCGCAGAGAAAGAAATGGGCTTCGCTCTTATTTATTCAGTGTAACCAAATCGGGCTGAATTTCCTGGCTCCCGCGTGCCTCGTTCGTCAGGACACGCACACCGAAGCCTCGTCGCCTCAAGGCCTGAGAAAGCAGGCTTGTAGAGCCCCGCAACTCACTCCCCTTCCCTTCCCTTCCCTTCCTCCTCCGCGCGCCACGCCCCAGCCCAGCCCCACTTAGGAGTCCGCGCTTCTCATTGGTCGCGTATCCTGCCAATCCGAGGGACGTCGGCGAATCGCGCTTTAGTAAAGACGTCGCGGAAAAAGTTTATACACCTGGCGCAGGCCGCGAGCCTAACGCCCCCAAGCGGTTGGCTGTCCTGCGAGGAGTTATTTGCATAACCGCCACCCCTAGACCCGACTGAGGTCTCGCCCTCACCCAACTATATATTTGTTGGACCAGAGGCCCGTCACTCCGGCCCAGGCAAGCCTGTGGCGGGGCTGGAAGAGTTTGTGTGGGCGGATCCGGGAGCGGATTGGCTGTGGGAGTTTCTGCTAGGCGGCTATAAGTGCGCTGAGCCGGGCGGGAGGGAGCGGGGAGATGTTAGGCGCGTTCGCTGCGGACGGTGGGGACCGTTAGTTGACCCCGCGGACTGCTGCTCCCTCCTTTGTCGCCTTAACGCCGCTTGCCCTTCTTTCACCCAGGATGTGCGCCCGCGGCCCGGCCATCGGCATCGACCTGGGCACCACCTACTCCTGCGTGGGGGTCTTCCAACATGGCAAAGTGGAGATCATTGCCAATGACCAGGGCAACCGAACCACCCCCAGCTACGTGGCCTTCACCGACACCGAGCGCCTCATCGGCGACGCGGCCAAGAACCAAGTGGCCATGAACCCCACCAACACCATCTTCGACGCCAAGAGGCTGATCGGGCGGAAATTTGAGGACGCTACGGTGCAGTCGGACATGAAACACTGGCCATTCCGGGTGGTGAGCGAGGGAGGGAAGCCCAAAGTGCAGGTGGAGTACAAGGGAGAGATGAAGACCTTCTTCCCGGAGGAGATCTCCTCCATGGTGCTCACGAAGATGAAAGAGATCGCCGAGGCCTACCTGGGGGGCAAGGTGCAGAGCGCTGTCATCACCGTCCCGGCCTATTTCAACGACTCGCAGCGCCAGGCCACCAAGGACGCGGGCACCATCACCGGCCTCAACGTGCTGCGGATCATCAACGAGCCCACGGCGGCCGCCATCGCCTACGGCCTGGACAAGAAGGGCTGTGCAGGCGGCGAAAAGAACGTGCTCATCTTTGACTTGGGCGGCGGCACCTTCGACGTGTCCATCCTGACCATCGAGGACGGCATCTTCGAGGTGAAGTCCACGGCCGGCGACACCCACCTGGGCGGCGAGGACTTCGACAACCGCATGGTCAGCCACCTGGCCGAGGAGTTCAAGCGCAAGCATAAGAAGGACATTGTGCCCAACAAGCGCGCAGTGCGGCGGCTGCGCACGGCCTGCGAGCGCGCCAAGCGCACCCTGAGCTCTTCCACTCAGGCCAGCATCGAGATCGACTCGCTCTACGAGGGCGTGGACTTCTACACGTCCATCACCCGCGCCCGCTTTGAGGAACTCAACGCCGACCTCTTCCGCGGGACCCTGGAGCCGGTGGAGAAGGCGCTGCGCGACGCCAAGCTGGACAAGGGCCAGATCCAGGAGATCGTGCTGGTGGGCGGCTCCACCCGCATCCCCAAGATCCAGAAGCTGCTGCAGGATTTCTTCAACGGCAAGGAGCTGAACAAGAGCATCAACCCAGACGAGGCGGTGGCCTATGGCGCTGCGGTGCAGGCGGCCATCCTCATCGGCGACAAGTCCGAGAACGTGCAAGATCTGCTGCTGCTCGACGTGACCCCGCTGTCGCTGGGCATCGAGACGGCCGGCGGCGTCATGACCCCGCTCATCAAGAGGAACACCACGATCCCCACCAAGCAAACGCAGACCTTCACCACCTACTCGGACAACCAGAGCAGCGTGCTGGTACAAGTGTACGAGGGCGAGCGGGCCATGACCAAGGACAATAACCTTCTGGGCAAGTTCGACCTGACTGGGATTCCCCCGGCACCCCGTGGGGTCCCGCAGATCGAGGTCACCTTTGATATCGATGCCAACGGCATCCTCAACGTCACCGCCGCAGACAAGAGCACCGGTAAAGAAAACAAAATCACCATCACCAACGACAAGGGTCGTCTGAGCAAGGATGACATCGACCGGATGGTGCAAGAGGCGGAACGGTACAAGTCGGAAGATGAGGCTAATCGCGACCGCGTCGCAGCCAAAAACGCTGTGGAATCCTACACTTACAACATCAAGCAGACCGTAGAAGACGAGAAACTGAGGGGCAAGATTAGCGAGCAGGATAAAAACAAGGTCCTCAGCAAGTGTCAGGAAGTGATCAACTGGCTCGATCGAAACCAGATGGCAGAGAAAGACGAGTACGAACACAAGCAGAAAGAGCTGGAAAGAGTGTGCAACCCCATCATCAGCAAACTTTACCAAGGCGGTCCTGGCAGCTGCGGCGGTGGCGCTGGAGCCTCCGGGGGTCCCACCATCGAAGAAGTGGACTAATGCTTGCACGCAGTCAACCAACGTAAACTTCTTTTCCTTTCTCTTTTTTCCTTTTGTTTTGGTTTCTTTGAAATGTCTTTGTGCCAAGTAGATCTATTGTTGGAAGGCTTTAGCCCGGTATATGCATATGAAAGGAAAGGAAGACAACCTAGTTTAACTATAAAAGATTAGTCCTAAAGTTTGATTTTGAAAAAGCATTATTTGAGGTTTCTCCTTAAGGCATTTGCGTGATTTGAGCATTTTTGGTTAGTTTAATTTGCGTGGAGATTTGAGAAGCCTGACGTTCGCACACCTGTCTTATGGAAACGTGGTAACAAATATATAGGAGCTTGAATTGTTTATTTATATGCACTACTTTGAAGTAACACTGTGTAATGTTAAGGGCAGGTCTATTTTTTGCAAATAAATGCGTAAGTGCGAATTTAAAATAAAACTGAAGTTGATCTCAACGTTATTGCCTTGAGTTTTCAATTTTTAACCCAGGTTTTACTCATGTTGGTCTTTAAGATATTAGCATGTTGTGAAATGTATCTAACCCAGTCTTCTCTAATTCTCAGATGAAGTTCCTGGCTTGAATTACCAACAGCTTAAAGGGAGAAGAATCTGGGTAAACTCTTCTACCCCTCCCCCCCTTAAATAAAGCCACCTCACTGGGATCTCCTACTTTGTTCAAATGAAAACCCACTCAAATACGCCAGGAAAATACAAGCTGTATTCTAGGGTTAAGCAAAAAATTATTTTTCTGCAGAATAATAAAAGAGGGGCAAATATTGCCTTCTCATCATAGCCCAAAGGAACACAATATATAGAAACGTCGCTTTTTGTGACATACAGGTGCCTGAAATTAAGAGCCAGCCCACAAGCTTTAATGTCTAGTGAAACTTTTTTTAACTCTTTTAATTTTTTAGTAAAACAACTCAGTATTTGAGCTTAGAGAATATTTTGTAAGAACATTTCCAGCAATTGTAATGACTTGGGAGGGATGGGAAAATTATATATTTTATGTGTGTGTAATTTGAAAATCTTAGTGCTTTTGCAATACCTGCTTCAAATCACTATAAAAAATTCTATTTGAAAAGGCAAACTACAAGATCATATTTTGTTAATATCCATCTTGACTATTTTTCCTATATATCTGATTAGAGATTGTTATACATAAGAATACATTTCAACCCTTTGGAGAGCCATTATTTTGAGCTTAACCTTTTCAGTACTCAGAATCTATCCCAGAGGCACTCTATCACTTATCCATGCCCATCCCCTTTTAGTTTTAAAA
>RJWT010006996.1:10904-28345 GCA_004365215.1 Cuniculus paca | reverse complement strand
TTTTTTTGGAAAAAACCAAACACCCACCTTAAAGGCGAGATACTTCACTGCTGAGAGAAACGCCCAGCACAGGTTGATCAGGAAGGAAGGCAGCAGTGAAAAAAGATGGGTGTAGTGTTGTGGAATCCAATTCTGTTGACTAACTTGAAGAGGGCCCGATGAACTGAGGACGAGTTGTCTGAGCAGGGAAAGCCTGCAAAGTGAGACTAGAGTCCTGAAATACCTACCATCTTAACGCAGTTTTTAAACTCCTTTTATTTACCCTTAGTCAAGAGGAAGTTTAAGTGATTGAAGAGACCTGGTGACTGGTAATCTGTTGATTTGCATTGCTTTTGAAGGGGAAGGAGAAATGATGACGTTTCAGGTAAATCACGCCTGTGCTGGTAGTTTAAATGACTGATAACGGCTGTGTGCTCAGGGAGATGGAGGCTTTTTCCAGCAAAGGATAAATACAACGTGGAGGTTGTGAGGCTTGTTTTTTTTCTTTTTCTTTTTCTTTTTGAGACGGGGTCTCACTATGTAGTTCAGGCTGGTCTTGAACTCAGTATGTAACTCAGGCTGACCTTGAGCTTGCGGTGATCCTCCTGCTTCGGCCTCCTGAGTACTGGAATTATAGGCCTGTGCCACCACTTCTGGTGTGTTTGAATTTTCTTTATAGGACTACATAAATGGTCAGCCAGACATGAGTTTGAATTTTAATTCACCCTGTGAATATCTCTAGATGAGTTATTCAACCTCTGGAGCACTCAGTTTTCTTTTTATGTGCAAGTGATCTTATTAGCTACTGGGTGGCTTAACTGAGGTCAGGCATGCTTAGCTCAGTATCTGGCACATCCTAAGTGCTGGATAAATGAGTTTTCATCTCTTTATTCACCTCTTCCTTTTCTAATCTTGCAAAGACCAAGAAATAAATATACTCTGAACGAGCAACTGAAGGACTCAGATGTGAGGTAGGAAAACTTGTACCAGCAGTGGCTATGACATCTAAAGTAAAATCTTCTTTCTGACTCGTCCTTCCTCTTAGGATGCCCAGATCATTTGTTGTTTGGGCTCAATTGCCCTATTAGCCATTTTTCACAAAAAACTTCTGTCATGCAGAAGCTTTTTAATTTGATATAATTCCATTTGTTGATTGTTGATGTTATTTCTTGTGCGATTGGGGTTCTGTTCAGAAAGCCCTTGCCTTGACTTCAAGAGTTTTAGCTATTTTATCTTTCAGCAGGTTATTTCTGTTTTAATATTTAGATCTTTGGTCCACTCTGATTTTAGTTTTGTACATGGTAAGAGAAATGGATCTAGTGTCACTGTCCTGTATGGACTATCCTATCGTCTGTCTTGATAGAAATGATAAAAATCCAGCCCTACAACCAGGAGACGATTCATCTGTTAATACATTAGCATAGAAAACTGATTAAAATTTTTCCTTTATCAGTATTATAGGATGGCCTGTTTTTGACTCAAGTCCGTAAAAGTGCCATCTGGATTGAGGATTCACGGAAGGTCTGAGTCACCTGTTGTAGAAAACACCTTGCCTTCTTGTTGGAATATGAAGAATGATCTGTGTTTGAGAAATCTGCAGCAGGGAGCAAAAGTGAGAAGGCAAGGTCTCACATGCTCCCTGGCTGGGGTGAACCAGGTCTTGGACATGGATAGCAGGACACAATGATGTTCTGGAATCAGCCAACCTGAGAGTGAATCCTGAGTCTGTCACCTGCTAGACATGAGACTGTGTTCAAGTGACTGAATATATTTAAGCTTGGGTGTCCTTGGGTTCAAAGTAGGGCTATTAGTAGTATCTTACTGTAGGAGTTAGCATATAGTGAAATAGGATGATCTATAGAAAGTTTTTTTAGCAGATCTCTGGAGAAGAGATGTTTGTTATAATTGGAATGATGCAGAGAAAAGCTTTGATGTAGCAGACAACCTGTTCATAGATATTGATCAATTGAATATTTTCAAATGGGAAAATAGTCTTTAAAGAGTTACAAAGATATTGATGAAAAGAAAGACTGACATTGTTGGTCATCAGGAATTTTAAATTACTATACTCATATAGTTTGGTCAAATTATTCATTTTAATTTTGTGTCTTCTCAAAGGAAAATTTTTAAGTATCTCTGGGAACAATTTTTGTGGGTCCTCTGAAGTTCATTAATTTAGCTTCTCAGTCCATTGACATTTTCATTACTGTAACTGCCTCCTTAACTGTCCTCATTATTTCTTGCCTTTTCACTCTTTAGAAGAAGAGGGAGATTGAGTGCATTTTCTGCGCCATGTTGAATAGCACAGATATCCTATCTGCGCTTACATTCAGGCATAGACCTAAATTTGGTCCATCATGGATGTAATTTTTCTGAAACATAGAGATAGGCCTTTGTTCGCTAGTTTTATTAGAAGCTAATATCAAGGAGATAGAGGGAGAGAGAGGTCTTTTTTTTTTTTAAGAGAAACTTTATTTTAGTATTTTTTTGGGGGGGGGATTGAACTCAGAGCCTCACACATGCTAGGTAAGCACTTTACTACTGAGCTACACCCCGAGCCCTTTTTAAGACAAGGCTCACTAAGTTGCTCAGACCGGCCTCGAACTTTCCATCTTTCCTCAGTCTCCTGAGTAGCTGATGTTACATGTATGTGTCCTGCTTGGATTTTTCTGAGTGATGATGAATTTATTTATTTATGTTTTGGTGCTGGAGATTAAACCTAGGACCTCATGCATGGTACATTCATGCTCTTCCATTGAGCTGCACTCCCAGTGTTGATGACTTTTTAAAAATTGAGTTGTAATTTGCTGAGAATGGTTGGGCATGCCTGTAATCCTAGCATTTGGGAGACTGAGACAAGTGGATGGCAAATTTGAGTCCTGCCTAGGCAATTTAGTGAGACATTCTCTGGAAAAATAAAAAGAGCTGGATATTTAGCTCAATTCAGAGGAACTGGGTTCAATTACTAGTACGGGAAAAATAATTGATATATAATTCACATAACACGAAATTCACCATTTTACAGTATACAATTCAGTGTTTTTTAGGGTATTCACTATGTGATACAAACATCACTAACTCTAGAATATCTCCATCACATCCTCTCCTCCCCAAAAAAGAAACCTGTAAGCAGTCAGATGCATTTCTCCTTCTCTTTGCCTGCTGGAAAAAATGCTTTTTTTTCTTTCTTTTTGTACCAGGAATCAAACTCAGGACCTTGTGCTTGCCAGGCAGGCGCTGTGCCACTGAGCTCTATCCCCAAGCCACACTTTTTTTTCCTATGGATTTGCCTATTCAGGCATTTCGTATTAGTGGAATCAAATTATATGTGTTTTTTTGTGCCTGACTTCTTAGCATGTTTTCAAGATTCATACATTTCGTGTTATGTAACAGTAATTCCTTTTTATAGTTGCATATTTTTTCATATTTACCCATTGATTAGTTTAGTAGACATTGGGGTTATTTCACCTTTTGGTGATTATGAACAATGCTACTTTGAATATTTGTGTAAGAGTTTTCCTAAAAGCCCAGTAATTATCTTAGAATGTATAGGTCAGCATTATTAAGTTCTCAGTTTGCTTTCTAGAAATGCAGATTAAGTCAGGCTTGGTGGTACATGCCTGTGATCCCAGCAAGGAGGATTGCTGCGAGTTCAAGACCAGCCTAGACTACTTAGTTCAAGGCAGTTCAAACTGAATAGTACCACGAGGGGATTTGTACCTGTATATGATATGCCTTGCTGCTGCTTTTTTTCCCCATTCCCTTCCTCTCCCTCTAGCTCCACTTCCCCTCCCTCCAGCTCTATTTCCCCTCTTTATTTATAAAGCTTTGTTTCTATTTTGAAACCTTTTCTTTCTTTTCTTTCTTTTGAGGCACCTGGGATCGAACTCACAACCTCGCACTTGCCAGGCACACGCTTAGGTCGCTGAGCTAAATCCCCAGCCCCTTTTTGAAACCTTTTCTGAGTTTCTAAAACTCTGTCTTGACCTTTTGTGTATATTTAGGGATGGTATGTCTTGCTTTCTGAGATTGTCTGGCTTTATTTTCTCCTCCAATTTGGTCTGGCTGGGCCATCTCCTTACATTGTCTTTATTGCCTCAATCCTGATCTATTTTATCCCACCCTTAGCTGTTTCTCTTTAGTTTGTGACCCTATCCAGGAAGGGGAACTTGACAGGTTAATTTTGAGAGCTCATGAACCTGGACTGCACTAGCCTTTTCATGATTTTTTTTACCATATGTATTTTAGGTGCCTACTGTTTGTTTATTTATTTTTGTGGTTCTAGGGAGAGAATTATGGGCCTTGCACTCCTACCACTGAGCTGCATTCCAGCCCCAGGCACCCACTCTTAGAGTGAACATACCTTACCCATTTTCATCTGCTGCTATCAAATTCGTCTGCAGTAGATACCTGTTGACTCTCTAGGGTTCTGTCAGATGTAGTCTTGTTTTTTATTACCTTGCTTTCTCCTCTGTAGACACCTTTATTGCTCACCTGCAGGTTTTGTGTCGGTTGGTGGTTTGTCTTTCCTCACCTGTATTTTTTTTAAAGTGTTGCCATAATGTTTGGTTTCTTTATCTAGTTGCCTTAGAAATTCCCTCATTTATAAGGAAATTATACTATAGAAAAACTAAAAGGGGTTGGGTATATAGGTCAGTGGCAGAGCTTTTGTCTAGTATGTGTGAGGCCCTGGATTCAATTACCAGCATCACACACACCACCACCACCACCACAAACCACAAAAGAGAACAAAAAACGAAGAGCCCTGATTAAAAACCCCGCATAGCCAGAACTGCTTTGAGGAAGTACTGTATCTTTGTGTTACTCAACTTTTTAAATTCTTTTTATCCTTAAGCGAGCATTTTCAAATTATCTAGTTTTCTATTGATGTGTCACAAGTTACCTCAAATTTTAGTTGGTTTATTTTTTTGCGGCACCAGGGATTGAACTCATGACCTCGCGCTTGCCAGGCAGGAGCTTATGCCACTGAGCTAGATCCCCGGCCTTTAGTTGGTTTAAAACAGCACATATTATTACTGCGCCATCTCTGGATCATGGGTCCTGGCACAGCTTAGCTGGATCCTCTGCTCCTTGTCTCACAAGGCTGCATTGAAGGGGCTGGCTAGGTTGTATTCTCATCTGGTCTTGCTAGGATCTGTCCAGCTCTTTCAGGTCAGTGTCAGACTTACTTTCCTTACAGTTGAGGGAAATGTCTGAGGGATCTGGATAGGTACTAGCTGCTGAGTGGAGGCCACTGTTTACTCAAAGAGTCTGCTTACGGTTTCCTGCTGTATGGCCCTCAGTATAGGATGTTCATAGCATGCCAGTTTGCTTCTTCAAGACCAGCAAGAAGTGTTTGCTAAGAGTCTTTTAGTTGCTGCTGTAGTGCTGGGGATGGAATCTCATGCCTGCCAGGCAAGCATGCTACCACTGATCACCTACCAGTTACACACCATAAATGTGAATTAAAAGGGTGACATCTCATTAACTTTGCCATGGAAACAAGTTACAGGCTGATCGCAATCAAGAGGAAGATATTAAATAAGACTGTAATACCAGGGGGGTATGGATGGTGGGGACCAGTTGCTTGCCACATTATTTGTATACATTATCTGGACATTGGAAAAACACTTCTGTAATGTAGAAGTCACTTTGTCTAAAACACCATTCAGATTTAAAGATGTTAGATGACAAAGCACTGAAAAATGATTCTTTTCCATTTAGCTTAATTGAAACAACTTTATTAAAATTTGATAAACTCTTTACATATATTTCTTCCCAAGGCTAAAACAAAACACTACTAAGGCCTTGACTATCTAAAATTCTTTTTTATTTCCATTTATTTCTTTTTTCAGTGTTGAAGGTCAAATCCAGGGCTTTGCACATGCTTGGCAAGTCCTCTGCTGCTGAGCTATTCTCAGGTCATCTGAATTTCTTTTCTGAAAGGAAAATAAGTCTCTTGGTGCTTTTTGTGCTACATGTATACATGTGTATAGTGTATGCGTATTTAAGCTTTTTCACAAAAATAGCAGGGTTTGGGAGCAGAGATGGAACAAGTTAGGATAGTTTTTTTAAAAGACTTTCGGACATCTTCATGTACTTAATATTTCCCTAAATAATTCTCTTATTACATCTTTTTTCCAGACCAAATCACCCCAAATATCACCCACTCCCTTTATCAGGGATCATTGTGTTTTTCAGAGAGTTTTACATTCAGTAGTAAAAACTTGATAGTGACTGGGCACTGTACTGTATATATTATTTAACTCTTCAATGAGGTTGGTATGGTTATCTTTTTATGCTTGAGGAAACATGTTCAACAAGTAAGTGACTTGCACAAGGCTACAGACTTATAGTATACTTATTGGAATCTTATTTCAGTTTTTCTGAGTTTAAAGCTCGTGTTTTTTCTTAGGGTACTAGATTTCTTGAGGGACAAAGAGATACTTGTGAAATATTAATATTTGTATATATTTGGGGTGTCTTATTATCTCTCTGAAATGTTTACCTAGAGATTCCTTAATACTTAGTAGCTTACTTTAAATGGTTGGCTTCATAAAACTTGAAGTGTCTCCCACAGAAGAATTTCCAGAAAGTAGGCCAGAATGAATGAAAAATACTCATTTTCTTTCTTGATCTCTTTGGAAAAAGGTCTTTAAAAATTACCAAGGTTGAAATTATAAACAATTAAGTTATGAAGAAAGATCTTTTGTATAGATCAGTAAAAAAGGATTTTCATGGAAATATCTACTGATACATAACCAAGAAATTGGGAAGCATCTAGATATAAGCTGTAACAACCATCATTCTACTCTCCAAGTTCCAAAGTTTGCCAGTGGTAACTTGTCTGTTTGATAACTCTGTAGTTTACTTTCCTATGACTTACTGAATACCAAAACACATTTAATTGGGTTGTTTTTTTCTGTGTTGTTTTGTTTGAGACTCTTTGAATAAAAAACATCTGAAATTAAAAAATAATTACTATGGGATCTTTTGTTTGGGGGCATGTTGCACTTTGATTGAAATGTTACATTCAATATATCTCAGCTATGAGAAGAGTTTTGGGGACCCAAAAATGTCCTAGGGTTCCACTTTCTTTCAAACCGATTCTATGCCCTAAAGAGAGGATATATGTGTGTGTATATATATATATATATATATATATATATATATATATATATATTTCATATTCAGGAAAACCTGTCACTGTTATAACACTTTTGAAATATTAAAATCTAAGAGTCATTACCTTCTTACAAGAAGGAACATGTTTTTAACATTTTGACAGTTTTGCTTTCAGTACATTTTTAAAATCTATAATACATTATAATATTTAAATTACATTTATTGTGTAATAATTTAAAAATTAACAAATAGGCCATAGATGAAAACAAAAATCACCCATATTCTCAGGATTCAAATATAAAACAGACATTGTATTATTTCTTAACAGACTAAGGTCCATCTAACTTGTAAGCCATAGACATCTTGGACAATTGCAGTCATCAATAAGAAAGTATATCATCAAGAAATAGTGGGATATTTTGAAGAGTTGGAAGACTTACCATGAATATAAACACTTCAAACAATGCCACTAGTGATACTCAAAGGTAAGCCTTCAGTCTCTTTCTTTAGTTGAAAAATGCTTCTGGTTGCAAAGAACACGGAGAATTATGTTGCTGGTAGAGCTAATTGTAAGAATTCTCATGGAATAGCATGTTAGTTAATCTTAACTGTCAACTCGACTGGATTAAGAGACTCCTGGAGAGGTGATTGGATCGTGGGGACGTTATGCTTATTTAGTGTATTAATCCACTGACATTCAGAGCTGAATGTGCTCATTGAACGTGGGGTCTAGTTGAAGGAGGCATTTACTGCTGGTGTGTCTTTGAAGGGTGTGTCTCTGCCTAGTGCTTTTCTTCCTCCTGTGCTCTGCTTCCCTGCCACCATGAAATGAATAGCTTTGCTTGCCATGTCCTTCCACTATATTCCTGCCCGGGAGCCAGCCAACCGTGGACTGAAACCTCTGAATCCATGAGTTAAATTAAGCCTCTCCTCCTTTAAATTGTGGTTATTGGCTCTTTTTTTGCCCAGTGACAAAAAAACTGACTGATACAGATGGTAAAGGAAATAAAAATTTCTTAGGACTCGGAGAGTAGAATGATGATTGTTACAGTTTGTATCTAGATGCCTCCCCAAAGCTTCATGCACTTGTAGGTGGGGCTTTTTGGAAGTGGTTGGATCTAGGGTACATGAATGTGGATTAAGGGTGTGATAGTGGTCCACTGATGGGGTTAGCATAGTTCTTGGTGTAGATAATAGAAAGGCCCACCCTGGGTGTGGGCGGCATCACCAAAAAGGCTTGTATCCTGCATGGGATAAAAAAAGCTCACTGCTGCTTGCTGCCTTCTGCCTGCCCTCCCATGGACTGTTTCTCCTGTGATGTCGCTCTGCTGTGCTGCCCTGAGCCAGCCGACTATGCACTGAAACCTCTACAAACTGTGAGCTGAAGTAAATCTTTCTTCTTTTAACTTTGGGTGTTGGGTATTTTGTCTCAGGAAAGCAAAAAGTAACAAAGACAATGATGTTACGTTTTGGATCTGAAGTGTTCCCCCCAAATCTCATGTGTTTGGGAGGTGATTGGATCATGGAGGTGCTGTACTTACTGGTGGATTTGCCCACCTCGGAGTTGAGTGGCTGAGCGTGCCTTCAGCATGTGATCCCTAATCAGAAGAGGTGGTCATGGGGTGTGACATGGAAGGGCAGCTAATTTTTCATAGAGATCTTCCTTCTTTTTGTCTGCTTTCTGCCACCATGATATAAGAAATTTGTCTCTGCTGTGTCCCTCTGCCATGCTGCTTCTGCCTGGGAGCCAGCCCACCATGGATTGTAACAGTGAGCCAAAATAGACCTCTCCTCTTTTAATTTGTGGATGTTGGGTGTTGTTTCAGGGAGGAGAAAGTGACCAAGACAGATGCCTTATAGTACTAAATCTAGAGACTATGGGTTTGTTATGCTTTTTTGTTGACCTGGGCCACAAGATCTATGTTTTGGAGCTTTCTCCTGTCAGTGCAGACTTATTCTTTTCTATTAGTCTCACTACATAGTTTCTTATTTACATTTGTGTTTGGTCATTACTTTGTTTTGCCCTAACATCTGGCTCTAATTCCTCCTCTTTCTTTATTGCTGCAATTGTAATTCATGACTCTACTTAAACATTCTTGTACTTGTAGCTCCCATTGCTGACTGCCTTTTACTTGGTATCTCTAAGTTTACATTTTAAGAAGATACATCTAATTGTTGCGTTGTTCATCTTTTTTGTACCACTGATTTCTTTCAGCCTTTGGATAATGTTTCATATTACTTGGTGTCATCCATTTTTCAATTTTGATTTTGTTTTGAGATAGGGTGTCACTTGGTAGTCTAGCCTTACTTTCAATTTACTGTGGTGTCCAGGTTGGCTTCCAATTTGTGATCTTCCTGCCTCCCAAGTGCTGGGATTATAGGCATGTGCAACTCTGCCTGGCAACATCTGTCATGTTTTTTTCTTTTTTTCTTTTCTCTGCTTTTTTAAGACAGGGTCTTGCCATGTAGTTCAGGGTGGCCTCAGACTCGCAGCAGTCCTCCTGCCTCAACCTCCCGAATGCTGGGATTATAGGCATATGCCGCCATGCCCAGTTTTCCATCATGTTTCTTAATGGCTAAATTATTCTGTGTAGTTCTGTGATAGTGATGATGAATCTTTTAGAGCTTTCCATGATAACAAATAGCCAGATGCAGCATGCATGCTATAAGGTTTGCCACCACTGTTCTAGGATCTGGATAAAGTTATCTAAACTCTATTTACCACTAATCTACTTTCTGTATCTATAAATTGGCCTTTATGAGCAACTCAAATCAATAGAATCATGCAGTGATTTGGATAGTCATTTGTATTTGGCTTCTTTCAATAGGCCTGTCTTTAAGGTTTATCATATTGTAGCATGTCTGAACTCTTTAAAAAACTGCTGAATAGTATTCCATTGTATAGATAACGCTGTATTTTGGTTATGTAGTCACCAGTTTTGAGCATGTGAGTTGTTTCTACCTTTTGGTTAACATGAATAATGATACTATTAATATTTACATGTAAGTCTTTATATTTACATATATTTTTGTTCCTTTTGCTTGGTCAGTTCTTAGGAGTAGAACTCCCGTGTCATTTAGTAAGTTTATGGTAACAAGTTTTGTGTTTCAGTTTTTTTTTTGAGACAGGGTCTTGCTATGTAGTTCAGGCTGAACTACATGGCCCAGACTGGTCTTGAGCTTGTGGCGATCTTCCTGCCTCAGCCTCCCAAGTTCTGGGATTACAGGTGTACAACACCACACCTAGCACCAATAATACAATTTTTAATAAACTGCCAAATTGTGTTGTAAAGTGATTGGACCATTTGTATTCCTACCAGCAATGTATAAGGGTTTTAGTTTTGCCTTATCCTTGTCAACCTTTTTTATTATCTTTTAAAAAAATACATGGGTATTAAACCTCGGGCCTTTATACTAAGCTATGTCCCCAAGTCTCCCTGCCACCCCTCACTTAGAAAACAGTACTGTGTTTTAGCCAGCAGTGGTGGCACATGTCTATAATCCCAGCACTCAGGAGGCTGAGGCGGGAGAATTGCTGCAAGTTCAAGGCCAGCCTGTGTTATATAGTGAGTTTAAGGCATCCTGAACTATATAGCGTGACCCCATCTCAAAAACAAAAACAAGAACAAAAACAAAAGCAAAGCCACAAAAAATATTATGTTGTAAAGTTTTTAAGTTGCCCAGGCTGGGCTCAAACTTGTGATCCTCCTGCCTTAGCCTCCCAGCATGCTAGGATTACAGGTGTGCACTCCTGTGCCTGGCCTGCATGAACTTTGTTTTGTTTTTTAATTAGTACATGTGTGTAGTACACGATGATTACAGTTACCATGGGGAGTTGGTACATGTACATAGTGTATCTTACTTGTTCTGCTCTGTTTTTGTTTTTCTTTCTTACTCTTCCCATCCCTCCCTGGTGCTTCTGATTCTTGGTTTCTTTTCATTTGCAAAAACTATTTTCATCCTTTTTCTTTCCTCATCAATGCTTTTTTCCCTTATCTCTTTCCTGTCCCTGCCCTCCTCTCTTGTTCTCCCAGCCATTTGAAAAAAATCTCCCAGCTTCCTCTTTATTTTCTATTTTGCTTGCTTTCGTTGTTTCTTTCATATATAAATAAATATGTATTTGAGTTTTTCATATAAGAGAAATCATACAGTATTTAAGTTTGTGTGTCTGACCTATTTCACTTATTATTATGTTCTCAAGTTGCATTTATTTACATATAAATGCTTCAGTTTTATCTTTATTTATGGTAGCGTTGTACCACATTGTAAATAAATCTCACATTTTCTTTATTCATTTGTGGATAGGCTTATAGGCTATTTCCAAAATTTAACTATTATCAATTGTGCTACTATAAACACGTGTATGCATGTATCACTGTAATACGATGTCTTTAACTCTTTTGGGAAGATACCTAGAAGGGGAATAGTTGGGTAAAATGAAAGTTCTACTTTTAGTTTTTTTTTTTTTTTGGGTATGGGGAATTGAACTCAGGACCTCACGCTTGCCAGGCAGGCACTGTACCCCTGAGCTAAATCCGCAGCCCTGTTTTTAGTTTTTTGATTACCACAGTGACTGTACTAGTTAACATTCCCACCAACAATGTAGAAGTGTTCTTTTTTCCTTACATCTGTGGAAGCATTTGTTATTATTTGATTTCTTGATGACATCCACTCCTTCTGGAGTAAGACGGTAGCTCCATGTTGTTTTAATTTGCATTTTTGTAATGAACAGTAAAGTTGAACGTATTTTTATGTGTTGGCCATTTGTATTACTACTTCTGAGAAGGACCTATTCATTTCTCTTGTCCATTTTTTTGATTGAGTCTTTTATTTTTTGGGGGTGGGGTCTAATGTTTTTGAATTCATTATGTATTTTAGATGTGAGTCCTGTGAGGAATGGTTGGCAAAATTTTTTCCCATCAGAGCTTGTGTTTCTCTGGATCAGCCAGGTGCTTGGTGGGGGGGATTGGCACTTCTTGTTTGCCAGCCCGTGAGCCAGAAGGAGCTGGGATCTGGCTGTCCCTCTGCCAGTGGCAGCCCATGGGGAAAGGCTTGGCTCTGGATGTCCCTTGACGGGCCGCAGCCCGCACATGGCTCCAGCAGGGTGGGGTTTGTTCTCTCTCCCCGCAGTCTGTGATGGCGCTGACCCCAGCACCATTTATTAAAGAGACTATCTTTCTACCAGTGTATGTTTTTGACACCATTATCAAAGATCAAGTAGCTGATTGTGCCTAGGGTTGTTTCTGTTTCTCTTGTTATGTTCCATTGATCCACATGTCATTGGTGCCATGCTGTTTTTCACTTACTTGTTTTTTATCATTTTAGCTTTGTAGTATAACTTGAAATCTGGGATTGTGTTACCTCCTCAGTTTTTGTTACTCATGATTGCTCTTTTTATTCTGGTTCTCTATGAATTTTAGGATTTTTTTTCTCTAGATCTGTGAGAAATGCTGTTTTGATTGTGATTGCTTTGTATCTGTGTGTCAGTTTTGGAAGTACAAACATTTTGATTATATTGATTTTTTCCTATCCAGCCTGGCATTATGGGTTTGCAGCTGGATTCCTGTGTTAAGTTTGAATTCTGCCAGTAGAAATTGCTGCTGTGGCTAATTCAACAGTTCTGCTCTTTTGAAAGCAGAGTGGTAGTTCTCAAAACAGCAACAATTCCAGAGTCTTCCAACAACACAGATTATTTAATGGGGTTCACATTAAACCACTAGAAGTCAGAACCCTTACCCTCTCCCTCTAATGTCTCTCACATCAGTTGTCTCCATTTGATCCTCCAGTTTAATAGAGTTTGCACTTTATTTTGTAGGGTGCAAAAGGTATGTTCTCCGACAACTGCATCCATTTTCCTTGAAAGAGCCTTCTCTTTCATTTCTTGTTTCTAGTTTCATTTCTAGCTGACACTCGTGCAATGCAGATGGTACCAGAAAATTCTTAAGTGATTGAGTACATTTGAAGATATTTCCATTCTAGGTCTTTAATATGTAAACAAAATAGGTAGATTTTAAAAAACGTATTATTTTACAGATTCTTTTATCTGTTAATTGAACTCAAGAATGACATTTTAAGGACTTCACTGTTAGTAAAAATTGAAGTTCTATTTGCCTAAAACTTTAGTACTGTATTTCCAAGTCCAATTTGCCAAAAGATCTCCTTTCCTTGAGAACTAGTCCATTATATGTCTTGTAGATCCTGCTCTTTAGGGCTTTTGGACTAGCCTGCTTCAGCCTCTTTTTTTAAATTTTTTAATTAATTAATTAATTAATTAATTAATTAATTTTTGGTACCAGGAGTTGAACTCGGTGCCTCACACTTGCTGGCAGGCTGTGGCACTGCTTCAGCTCTTTAGATAATAATGTCTTCTGCATTTATAGACATGGAGGGAAAATTAAAAGGACTAGCCTCTAATTACATGTCATGGTATAAAATACAAACCTAAATCTTCTTCATGCATCCCCATTTATTCAGAGAGTCATTAGCATCAGTGTCAGTTTGGGTGTAATGGAGCAGAGGCAGGATTACCCACAGCCTGAATCCACTTTCCCAACTGCTGAGTCATTATCTGTTTCATCATCTTTAATCCTGCTCAGTTGACTTGGAGTGGCTCATTAAGCTTGCTCAGCTGAGGACTTTTTGGTCTTCCTGGAGACTACACACAGGTTCCTGGAACCTCTGGTGTCTATCTTCTGATATCCTCTTTGATTTCCTTTTTCAGAGTGATATAATTTTTTTTCATTGTAGAGGTCTTTCACTTTCTTGGTTAGGTTAATTCTTAAGTATATACTTTTTCTTGTGCTATTGTGAATGATACTGTTTTCCTAATTTTGTTTTCAGTGAGTTCATTATTTTTTTTTTTATTTCAGAGAAAAAAAGACACAGAAAAGAAAAACAAAAACAGAAGAAACAAACAACAACAAACTCAAAACAATAACAATATAGGTTTTTAAAACAAGTTGATAGGAATTTAAAAAGGGTTGCTTGGATTACCAGATATAGACATGTAAAATTGATCTAATCATGTGAGTATTAACTGTTCTTTTCCAAGAACTAATGCAATAGGTAGTATAGTCATTTTAGCTATCTTACAGTCCTTTTTTTTTTTTTTTTGTGGTACCGGGGATTGAACTCACGACCTTGAGTCGCTTGGGCCACTGAACTAGATCCCCAGCCATTTTAGCTTATGTATATATATACAAATTTATGTCTTTTTCCTTTTCCCTTTCTTCTTTCCTCTTTTCCCCATCCCAGTTACTTTTCCTCTTTGAGCAGTTTCTTATCCTTACACAATATTTATTGTAGATTTTGTATCATATTTACTCTTGGAGTTTCTTACACTAGGGAGATGATACAGTATTTACATATGTGAGTTTCATGTATTTCACTTATGAGTATGGTCTCAAGTCATGTCCATTTACTTATATAAAAGCCTCGATGTAATCTTTCTTGGTAGCTGAGTAGTTCTCCATTGTATAAAAATACCACATCTTGATTGATGGGCACTTGGGTTGTTTCCAAGATTTGGCTATTACAAATTGTGTTGCTATAAAAAAGGGTGCACATATATAACTGTGGTATGAAATTTTCAGTTCTGGGAAAATGCCCAGAAGTATGATAGCTGGGTCAAATGGAATCTCCAATCCTAGCTTTTTGAGGAATCTCCACACTGATTTCCACAGTGGTTGTACCAGCCTACACTCCCATTAACAGTGGAGAACAGTATCTTTTTCCTCACAGCTCTTCCAGCATTTGTTATTGATTGATTTCTTGATCTTGGCGATTCTTTCTGGAGTGAGATGGAATCTCAGTATTGTTTTAATTTGCATTTCTTGAATGACCAATGGCGTTCAACATTTTTTCATATATTTATTTGCCATTTGTATTTCTTCATCGAGAAGTGTGTATTTGTCTCAGATTTTTGGATTGGGTCTTTGAATTTTGGGGGCCTGATTTTTAAAAAATTCTTTATATGTTCTAGATAGAAGTCCTTTGTCTGAGGGACAGTTGGCCAAGGTATTTTCCCAACTCATGGTTTTTCCTTTCACTTTGTTGGTGATTTTTTTTGATATGCAAAAATTTTTTAATAAAACAACATCCCAGTTGTTGATTCTGGGAAGTATTTCCTGTGCAGTTTAATTTTTGTTCATGATCTCTCTGCCTTCTCCTATGTCATCAAGATTTCTACCTACTTGGTCTTCCAGAACATTTAATGTTTCTGTTTTAACATTTAGATCTTTGATCCATTTTGACTTTAGTTTAGTGCATGGTGACAGACATGGGTCTAGTTTTAGATTTCAGCATATGGAAAGCTAGTTATTCCAGCATCACTTGTTGAAAAGGCTGTCTTTCTTCCAATGAACATGTTTGGCCCCTTCGTTGAAGATGAGGTGGCTGAATGTGTTTGTAGTTGTGGCTGTATCTTCTAATCTAGCCCATTGATCTTCAGGTCTGTTTTTATTCCAGTACCATGCTGATTTTATCACAGTAGCTTTGTAGTATAATTTCAAGGCAAGGATTGTGATACCTCCTTCCTTGCTTTTGTTGCCCAGAATTGCCTTTGCTGTTCTAGGTCTCTTCTGGTTCCAGACGAATTTTAGAAATGATTTCTCTAGGTCTGTGAGGTATGCAAATGGTATTTTGATTGGAATTGCATTATATCTGTATAACGGTTTTGAGAGAATGGCTATTTTAACAGTGTTTGTTCTTCCTATCCATGAACAGGTAATGCCTTTCCATTTTCTGAAATCCTCTTTGATTTCCTTTGTCAGAGTAATGTAATTTTCAATGTATAGCTCTTTTACTTCTTTTGTTAGATTGATTCCTAAGTATTTCATTTTTTTTTTGCGTGCTAGAGTGAAGGATGTGGTTTCCCTTATTTCTCTCTCAGTGAGTTTGTTGTTTGTGTACAGGAATGCTATTGATTTTTGAGTGTTGACCTTGTATCCAGATACATTACTGAATTTGGTTATTACATCTTGAAGTCTTTCAGTGGAGTTTTGTGGGTCTTCTATGTAGAGTATCATATCATCTGCAAATAATGATAATTTAACTTCTTCCTTTTGTATCCTGATTCCTTTTATTTTCTCTCTTGTCTAATTGCTCTGGCTAATGTTTCCAGAACTATATTGGATAGGAGTGGTGATAATGGACCTCCTTGTCTTGTTCCTGATTTTAAGTTTAAAGTTTTCAGTTTTTGTCCATTTAGTAAGATGTTGTCTGTTGGTTTATCATATATGGCTTTTATCAGATTGAGGTAAAGACCATCTATTCCAATTTTCTATAGGGTTTTTTTTTTTTATCATGAATGAGTGTTGGATTTTGTCGAAAGCTTTTTCTGCATCTGTTGAGATGATCTTGTGATTCTTGTCTTTGGTTCTGTTGATATGGCATAGTAGGTTTATTGATTTGTATATGTCGAACCATCCCTGCATATGTGGGATGAATACCACTTGATCATGGTGCATAATCTTCTTGATGACTTGTTGCATTCTATTTGCCAGTATTTTATTGAGGACTTTTGCATCAGTATTCATTAGGGAGATTGGCCTGTAATTCTCTTTCTTTGTTTGGGTCTTTCTCTCGTTTTGGTATTAGGGTAATACTTGCTTCCAGGAATGAGTTAGGGAGATTTGCTTCCCTTTCAATTTCCTTGAAGAATTTGAGGAGTGTTGGCATTAAGTCCTCTCTAAATTTTGTGTAGAATGCAGCAGTGAATCCATCAGGACCTGGGCTTTTCTTTGTTGGTAAGTTTTTAGTTACATTTTTTTATTTCTTTAACTGAAATTGGGTCATTCAGCAGGTTTACATCTTCTTGATTCAGCTTTGGTAATTCAGATGTTTCTAGGAATGTGTCATTTCTTCTGTGTTATCAACCTATGAGAATAAAGGTTTTCGAAGTAGATATTGATGATCTTCTGTATTTCCACAGGGTCTGTAGTGATTTCACCCTTTCCATTTCTTATTGTATGATTTGAGTTTTTTCTTTCTTCTTTTTGATAAGGTTGGTTAGGGGCTGCTTATCAGTTTTATTTATTCTTTCAAAGAACCAACTTTTTGATTCATTAATTCTTTGTATTGTTTTCTTAGTTTCAATTGCATTAATTTCTGCTCTTATCTTTATAATTTCCTCCCTTCTTTGTAGTGACCTTCTTTATCTCTTTTGAGCATTCTTTTTTTTTTTTCAGCACCAGGGATCGAACTCACAGCCTCATGCTTGCCAGGCAGGTGCTTAGGCTGCTTAGCTAAATCCCTGGCCCTTCTTTTGATCATTCTTGTTGAAGTTCACATTGTCTGCAAACAGAATAGCTTTCCTTGCTTTTTTCTGGGTTCCTGTT
>RJWT010006996.1:0-10804 GCA_004365215.1 Cuniculus paca | reverse complement strand
TTATTTCTCCATCTGTTTTCAAAGATAGTTTTGCAGGGTACATCAATCTGGGTTGAAAATTGTTTCTTTCAGGACTTGAAATACTTCACTCCAAGCTCTTTTTGACTTGAACATTTGTGTTGAGAAGTCTGTCATGATTCTGATAGGCTTTCCTTCGTAGGTGATCTGTTTCTTTTCTTTGACAGCTTTTAGTATTCTGCTCTTGTGCTGAATTTCTGAGATCCTAATTATTACATATCTGTGTGAAGATTTATTTTGGTTATGGCTAATTGGTGTTCTATATGTCTCACTTTTCTGTATATCAGATTCTTTTCCCATGTTTGGAAAATTTTCTGCTATTATTTCTGTAAATAGTCTTCGTATGTCATTTGTGTTGAGCCCTGCTTTTTTGTTGACACCTATGAGTCTTATATTGTTTCTTCTTGCATCATCTTTTAGCTTTTGAATTGTTTCCTGGTTTCTTGTTATTTTTAAGAGATCTCTTCTTTTGTGAGATCATAAGCTTCCATCCTATCTTTAAGGTCTGAGAGTCTATTTTCAGCTTCATTCAAGTGGTTTTGTCAGTTTTCAGTGGAATTTTTAATTTCCTGAATATCCCTTTTAATCTGTTCATGAATTCTAATTCTGTCTTATGTTGTTCATTCAAGGTGTCCAATCATTTTCTTATGTTCCATTATTTATTTATTTAATTTTGGTACGGGGATCGAACTCACAACCTTGTGCTTGCCAGACAGACAGTTTGGCTGCTGAGCTAAATTCCCAGCCCTTGTCTTTTTGAGACAGGATCTCACTATGTCGTTCAGGCTGGCCTTGAGTACACTTTGTAGCCCAGGCTGGTCTTGAACTCACAAGGATCTTCCTGTCTCAGCAGGCATGCGCCTCTAGACCCGGCTGTCAATTTTTTTTTTACCTGAGAGATTATTTCTGATCTGAGTTCCTCTATAGCTTCATGGAGTTGTTTCTTTACTTCAGTTTCTATCATTTCAGAAAGTTCAGTTGTGCGATTTCCAGTGTCTTCCATTTCAATGTCTTTGGGTTTGTTCTTGGTAGGCTGGCGGACTGAGACTGCATCTTGCTCTTTTGTTTTGTCATTTTCCTCTGGGACCCATGTGGCTTGCCAGACACCCTCCTGATGGAGTCTACTGGTATGCTGTGCTGGGCAGAGCTTCAGTCCTCCAACATCCCCGTGGCTAGCCAGGGCACACCCCTGAACTATGGTGTTGTAGCCTTGTGCTCTGTGGCCTTTGAGGCTGTCCGGTCATTCCTCTGATGGATTGTGCTGGGTTGCATTGAGACACTGGAGTAGGCAGGGTTCAGGTCCTCTGTGCAGCTAGCAAGCATGCACCCCTACAGTGTGACACAGGGGCCTTGCGCCTGGCTGGGTGGAGTTCAGAACCTCTAGGACCCAGCCAGTTAGTCTTTATGTGCCCCAGAGTGTGGTGCTGTTTGGGTCTTGTGCCTAGCTGCAAGGAGTTCAGAGTCTCTGGATCATGCGGCTATCCTGGGCACACCGCTGGCATGTTGGGCCGGGGCCTTATTCCTAAATTGGATTTTCTAATTGAGGTTTCAGTGAAGGTGTTGACTGGAGCTGCAGACATTTGAATGCTTCACTGGCAAGAGGTTGCTCTTTCAAGGCGACTCACTGACATGACTGGAAATGGGGATAATTGTTGTTGAGATTCCTCCCACCTGGGCCTCTCCATGGGCTGCTTCAGTGTCTTCGTGGCATAGCTACTGGTTTTTCCCAACATAAACTATCAAGAAGAGCAAAAGGGGCTTGGGATATAGATCATTGATAGCATACTCATGTAGTATGTATGATATCCTGAGTTTCATCTCCAACGTGAAAAGAGGACAGAAAGCAAAAAACAGCAAGGAAGAGAGAGAGAGGGGTGAAAAAGCTATCTTCTTAATGATTTAGCCTTGGAACATCTCCTCTGCCATGCTGTGTTTGTTAGAGGCAAGTGTCTAGTCCGTAGGGATGGCATTAAACTCTACATTTTGAAGAAGAGAATGTCAAGAATTTGTAGACATATTTAAAAACTCCCACAAAGGCAGTCCATGAGAAAACACTGGCATGTTCTGGAATGACAAATTGTCCAAAGATCTAGTTAATGGACTTCTATAACCTGGTGACTGCTCTCATTTTCACTATTCTTTTATATCACCTTATCTATTTCTTATACCTTGATCCTTTGATCTTTGCTATTTTGCAGACAGAATCTTTCAAAATTTTATACCAAGTTCACCTACTTTCTATTTTATTTAAATATCATAAATGGAAATGGATCTAGAGATAGAAGGACTCGAGGGCAATAAAAAGAATTATGACATGTTATGTACATGTACCTAATCCCACAATGAATGTAATCATCATGTACTACAAATATGTGCATATAAATATTGTGTGTGTGTATATATATATGTATACACATAAATATCATGCTATACTATATTTTAACACTGGAAATACAAAAGTATAAAAGACATGACTCTTGCTCTCAAGGAGTTTGTGGTCTCTTTCATAAAACATGTATAGTGTCCATATATAAACACATACAAAATTTTAAGGGCCATGTCTTGGTTACTTTTCTCTTGTTGCTTAGGCAAAATACCTGACACCCAAAATTAGGGAAGGGAAGGTTTATTTCTTACAGTTTTGGAAATTTGAGTCCATACTTAGCTGGTTCCAAGGCAGGGTGGCGTGGCTGAGGGGCAGCCATTCATGACAGCTACAAGCAGCGGCTGCAAGTGGCAAGAGCGAACAGGGCAAAAGAGTGAGAGAGAGCGAGAGAGAGAGAAAATATACCTTCTTCCCTCCCTTACATAGTATGTAGGCTCCACCCCTGGACGAATGCAGCACTCACACCAATAATTCTGGCACTAAACCCAGCGCTAGGCAACGAACCAATCACAAATGATAGATTCAATAGCCTCCATGACTGCATAAGGCTTGAGGAGGCACCTAGACACAAACCATAACAGGCCATATTAGAGTTACATACAAAGTGGTATGGTAACATAGAACAGGCTGGTTTTCCTCATGGAAGGGACCTTATTTGGTATGTTAAGGACTTGGGCTTCATTTTCTATGTCCTAATGTTTTTAAAACAGGTGTGTGCCAAGATTCAGATCTATATTTTTGGAACACAATTTTGATGACTGTAGAGAGTAGAGTTCAGAACCTCTAGGACCCAGGTGGTTAGCAAGGACACACCTTTGGGGTTGCAGGGAGCCTTGAAATTTAAAAACCTCAAAAATCGCTGAAAATGTCTTAAGATGTGGAAACATAAAGATTGACAAAGTTATTTACATATAATCCATATATAGCAATTTTACATGTTTTTATTTTTTTCAAATCCATTTTATTCATAGATATACAGAAAGAAAAAGAAGAAGAAGAAAAATTACAACAAAATTTTAAAGCTCATCAGTCAGGGGTAACAATGGTACATACATTGCGCACTGTCATCCCCAAATCATTCGCCCAGAGCACAAGACATCTGCCTTCAATTGTCAGAACAATACCAGCACAAATCTTTCTCTCTTCAGTGAACTCAGAGAAATCAGTAGTATAACTATCTTAACTATTTTTTATATACATATACATACACATATGTTTTTTCTTTCAACTTCTCATACTAATGAAACAATACAATGTTTACACGTGAGTCTTATTTATTTCACTAATGAGTATGTTCTCAAGGTGCATCCATTTACCTATAAAAGTGTACAGTTTATCATTCTTTATGATTGAGTAGTACTCTGTTGTAAAAAAATACCACATCTTTTTTATCCATTCTTCAGTTGATGGACATTTAGGTTGTTTCCAAGAGCTGGATATTATAAACTGCGCTGTAAACATGGGTGCACATATATCACTGTGGTATGATGTTTTATGTGGTATGATGTTTATGTACGATGTTTTAATTGTTTTGGGAAGATACCCAGAAGGGGAATAGCTGGATCAAATGGACCTCTAATCCTCCAATTTTTTGAGGCCTCTCCACACTGATTTCCACTGTGGTTGCACTAGTCTGCATTCCAACCAATAGTGGAGAAGGGTTCCTTTTTCCCCACAGCCCCTCCAGCATTTGTTATTGGTTGATTTCTTGATCCTGGCCATTCTTTCTGGGGTGAGGTAGACTCTCAGTGTTGTTTTAATTTTGCATCTCTTGTGTGACCAGTGATGTTGAACATTTTTTCATGTGTTTATTTGCTGTTTGTATTTCTTGATCTGAGAAGTGTGTATTCATCTCAGATGCCCATTTTTGGATTGGGTCTTTAAATCTGGCAGGACTGATTTTTTTGAATTTTTTATATGTTCTCAGTAGTAATCCTTTGTTTGAGGAACAGCTGGCAAACATTTTCTCCCATGTTGTGGGTTGTCTCTTCACTCTGTTGGTGGTTTCTCTTGCTGTGCAAAAGCTTTTTAGTGGGTTGAGATCCCATTTGTTAATTCTTTGCAATAGTTCCTATGCAATCTGGGTTTTGTTTATAAAGTCTTTACCTACACCAGTGTCTTCAAGAGTTTTATCTACTCTATCTTCCAGCATATTTAATGCTTCTGTTTTAATATTAAGATCTTTGATCCATTCTGATTTTAACTTAGTATGTGGTGAAAGATACAGGTCCAGTTTTAACCTTTGGTGTGTGTAGAGCCAGTTTTTGCAGGATCATTTATTAAAGAGGCTATCTTTCTTCTAGGGGATGTGTTTGGCACTTTTGTCAAAGATAAGGTGGCTTAGTGTGTCTGCAGTTATTTTTGCATCTTCTAATCTATTGCATTGATTTTCGGGTCTGTTTTTTTTTTTTTTTGCCAGCACCACACTGTTTTTATCATAGTAGCTTTATAGTATAATTTCAAGTCAGGAATTGTGATGCCCCCTGTCTTATCTTTATTCCCAGGATTATCTTTTTCTATCCTACATCTCTTCTGATTCCAGATGAAGTTTAGGATTGTTTTCTCTAATTCTGTGAGATATGCTATATCTGCTTTTAAAAATGAACATTTAGGAATAAACACATTAAAACCAAATAACAAGCAAGAGCTTAGGAAACTGTGTATTCATTAGTGACAAAGAATATAAAAAAATACCAGTGTATTTTAAAACATGAAGATTCCTGGTTAAGCAGTCTAATAGAATGATTACAGAGTAAGAAGTTATTTGGGCATCATTTTTTGTCCTTTTGTTAAATAATTTGTCATTTCACCAGTAAAATATTCAATTTGATTTCTCAATTACATTAGAAAGAAACCTTTTCTGAAACTCTTAACTACAATTTTTGTAGAGTAGAAGTAATACATTTGGGTATGATTTAAATTCTCCATACAGTTCAGAGAGAACAATTTTTCAAGAATTTGAAGTTTTTTTTTTAAGAATGTGAAGTTTTGAACAAATGCTTATTTCATACAATTACAAAAAAATTAGGCCAAGCACTTTAAAAATGAAAAGGCCACTATATGTTCAAATTAAATATGAAGCCAGACAAGGGATTCCATTGTGAAAGTCTATTCATACAATCTCAGATACTGACAGAACGTTCTCTTGTTTTTAAGGTATATCTCTTTAACTGATTGCTAACCACAGGCCTCTCTTCTAGATGTGATAGTCTGACCTGACAATGGTTGCTTGTGCAGCCCATAGTTTCAATTGTATTTTTAATTCCTGGATTCCTGTTTGAAACTTATTTATGGATTTCCATTCTTTTCTATGCTGGACATTCTTTTTTTCCAACTTTTTCTTTTGCTCTGCTAGATTTCTATTAGTGTTTTCTCTGCTCTTACTGGTCATTAGTTTCATTAGGATCATTATCTGTTTAGTTAAATCTCCTTTGAATCTGCCAAGGCATCTTATTCACTGTTTGTTACTTCCACTTGTTGTAGCAAAGTCAGCCTTACTGTTGACACTGCAACACAGGTGGCACTTGGAGAAATGGAGGGGAACCAAACTTTATTAGCCAACTGACCCAGAGGAGCTGTGCTATGAAATTTGGGTCCTGAGTAGTGGGGAAGGGGAGTTTTTGTACTGTAGTTTAAATTGAGTTGGGCTGGAATCAAGTGAAGTGAAACTTTACAGAAGCAGGAATTTGCAGATGTTGTGTTCTGAGGTTAGGGGGTTTTACAGAGACAGAAGCTAATTGAAATATTTTGTGGTTACTTATATTGTGGTTACGAGACAAGCACAGAACATTACCTGTTGAGAGTGGTTGTGTGGCCTTGCACCCTGAGGCAGGAAGTGGAAGCAGGTTAAAAACAGGGGTGGTGGTGGGGGTTTAAGGTTTTGACTTTTCTTATTACACTGATACCCTTTCAGATATTTCTACTGTTGGGCTAATTTTCTTCCACTAGGTGACCCTTGAACCACCTTTGGGGGAGTTGGTAGTTTTTGCAGGCATTTTGTCGCCTTGTTTTCTGTGCTGGGATTTGCTGGTTGAGTATACTGCCTGGCTTTGTCGGGCATAGATAGCTATTGGCCTTTGCTTCCATCCCAGGATCCAGCTGTCACTGTTTATCCAGGAGGGGTGGCTGCAGATTATTTGGCGCAGTACCCAGTTCTTTGGGAATGGACTGCAGTGTTATGACCTTGAGCTCTCCAGATATTGGCATGAAGAGAAAACCAACAAGTATGTCACCTTGGCTTAGTAGTGAACTCAGCAACCCGAATAATAGTGTCAAATACACAAAGTGGATATTGACAGACTTGAAGAACCACTCATGAACCACCCTTAACCAAAGCAAAGAAATCTAGGATTTTAATATAAACATTTAGGCAACCCATGTACTACAGTAAATCAGACCACTGGCCTCTGCTGGATGTAGGTAGTGGTTTGTGAGCTCAAGTGGATTATTGGACTCAATGCTAACATTTTCCGATCCAGCCTCCTCTAACGGTTACACCCACCAAACCTGGCCTCCCATTACAGAATTCAGGCCCTGTGATTTCACTGGCCTGAGCATGAGCTTTTCAGGGAATCTGTGTCTGGCCTTCACTCTTTTCAAATCTGTCTCCCATAGCTGTCTCTCACCTGCTTTCCAAGGTAGGGTAGCGCTTCAGTCCAGGAGTGAAACTGTCCTCCTGGTGTTGGTCTTGTCCTCAGTCAATTCGATTGTTTGGCTGTCAGATCTGCCACTCTGTGCTGAGGAGAGCCAAGATGCAGAGCTGGCCAAGATTTGGTAGTGGGGCCCCTCTGGTGCTTGCCGTGCAGTTGAGGCTGCAGTGACAGTTGGGCGGGGCAGTGAGCAAGTGTTCTGGGGCTTCTCTGCTCCTTCCTGCATAGTGCAAGACAACCACTGTATGTACTTTTTGACCATTCATATATCTTCCTTACTGAAAATTTTTTTGATCTTTTGCCCATTTTAAAATTGGGTTGTTTTCTTATTATTGAGGTTTAGTGATTCTCTTTATATTCTGGATATGAATCCCTTGTCAAATAAATGATTTACAAATACTTTTTCTTGTTCAGTGGCTATCTTTTTTTTTTCTTTCAGAAGTTTATTTTTATTTTTTACAGAATGTTGGGCGGGAGGTTGAATGCAGGGCCTTCCCACCAGCTACATATCCAACTTTTTATTTTTTAAGTTTAAAATTAAATTTAAAATTTTTAATTTTTTAAGTTCCTCAGGCTTGGTTGAAACTTGTAATTCTCCTGCCAGAGCATCCTGGAGTTCTGAGATTGCAGATGTGTACCTTTTCACTTTTTATTTTTCTTTTATTGGTACATGATTTTGATATGTAATGAATACATTCTTCATGGGGACTTACTTTATGTATACATGTTCATTTTGGAACTTTTTACTTCTCCTTCCCTGCTTTCTGGTTCCTTTCCGAAACTAGATCCCCTTCCTGTCTATAAGACATCTACCTCCCAGTTTTCTATTGTCTTTTATTTTACTCTTTAAATGATTTATACTTTGGATTTTTCATAAAAGAGAAACCATGGGATATTTGTGATTGTGTGTGTCTAATTCACTTTATATTATGGTCTCAAGGCACATCCATTTTTTTACAGATGACTGGTATTTATTCTATGGCTGAATATCCTATTACTGAATATTTATCTATGGCTGAATAGTACTCCATAATGTATACATGTACCACATTTTCTTTATCCATTCATCTATTGATAGACACGTAGGCTATTTCCAAGGTTTAACTATTGTGAACTGTGCTTCTGTAAACATGGTTATGCATGTATTGCTGTAGTATGATATCTTTTAAGTCTTTTGAGGAGATAACCAGAATAGGTATAGTTGGGTTAAATTGAATATCTATTTTTAGTTTTCTGAGGAATCTCTATACTAATTTCCATAGTGGTTGTACTAGTTTACAATTCCCACAAATACTGTGGAAGGTTTCTTGTTTTCCTGCTGCCTCACTAGCACTTGTTATTATTTGATTTCTTAATGATAGACATTCTTTCTGAAGTAAGATAGAATCTCTGTTATTTTGATACACATTACTTAGTACCCAAACATACTTAACATTTTTTATGTATGTATTGGCTACTTGTACTTCTCCTCTATTCATTTCAAATGCCTAGTTTTTGATTAGATCTTTTATTTGACATATGTGGGATCTACGGCTATACCACCCTGAAGGCACCTGATCTCATCTGGTGTGTTTGTGGGGGTTGGGGGTGTAAGTATTTTGAGTTCTTTATGTATTCTAGATACTAGTTCTCCGTCCAAGGAATATCTGGTAATTTTTTTCCCATACTATAGTCTGTATCTTCTTTCTGTTGGTTGTTTCCTTTGTGATATGAAAGATTTTTAATTTGCTTTGATCCTGTTTGTTGATTTTTGGTATTTCTTAGGGATGTGAGGTTCTGTTGAGAAAGTCCTTGGTTACACCTATGTATTCAAGAGGTTTTCCTAATTTATCTTCCAGTAGATTAAGTGTTTTCTATTTTAATATCGAGGGTTTTTTTTGACAGGTGTGGTAAAATCCCAGCACTCGGGAGGCTGAGGAATGAGGATTGTTGTGAGTTCAAGACCAACCTGGGTCACAAAGCGAGCTCAAGGCCAGCCTGAATTGCATAGTGAAATCTTGTTTCAAAAAGACACCCCCGCCAAAAATCTAGTTTTTTGATGCATTTTTATTTTATTTTATGGTAAGAGATATGGTTCTGGATTTATTCTTCTGCATGTGGATAACCAGTTTTCCCAGCATCATTTGTTAGAGAGGCTGTCTTTTCTTCAGCATGTTAATTTTGTCTCTTTCTAAAAGATCAGATAGCCAAATATAACTGGATTTGATTCTGCATGTCTTTTTGTGCCAGTACCATGCTGTTTTTATCAGTATAGCTTTGTAATATAATTTGAAATCCTTAGTTGTGATGCTTCCTGCTTTACTTTTTTTGTTCCAAATTACTTGTGCTATTTTGAGTCTCTTCTGGTTCCATATAAATTTTAGGGTTATTCTTTCCTAGTTCTGTGAAAATTGCTGTTTGTATTTTTTTTTTAATAGTGAAGAAGCCTATGTGAAAAAGTAAAAGTGAAGATTGTATTGATATGGGTTTTCATGTCCCTTTTTTTTTTTGGTAATTTTCACTAAGAGTTTATCAATCTTCTTTTATCCTTTCAAAGAACGAACACTTAATTCATTTTTTTTTTTGGTCTCTACTTCATTAATCTCCTCTGATGTTTACAATTTATTTCCTTCTAATTAAGATTTTGATTTGTTTTGTTTGATTGGTTTTGTTTTTCTAAGACTTTGAGATGCATCATTAGGTTATTTATTTGGGATTACTGAATTCTTTTAATGTGTGCACTCACACTTACAGACTTCTCTCTTAGAATTGCTTTCATTGTGTCCCATAGATTTTGGCATGTTGTGCTTCCATTGTCATTTGATTCCAGGAAATTTAAAAAATTTTCCCCTGATTTCTTCTGTTGTGCATGGATTGATTATTCTTTAATTGTATTGTTTAATCTCTGTACGTTTGTGTAATTTCTGTGGTTTCTTTGGTATTGATTTCTAGCTTCATTTCACTGCAGTTGAATAGAATCCAAGGTATTATTTCAGTTCTTTCATTTTTTTAGGCATCGTTTATGGCGTAAGGAATGTTCTCTTTTGGAAAAAGTTCTATGTCTTTCTGTGAAAAATCACGTGTTCTGTTGTTTTTGGATGAAGTCTGTTTGTTTAGTGGTGTGGTTTAACTCTGATATTAATTTGTTAACTTTTTGTCTAGTTGACCTAATTGTAAGATGTCTCTTCTTTAATTGTATTGGTGTTTATCTGTCCATTTTAAGTCATAGTTTCTGTTTTATGAAGTTGGACATGCCAATATTATTTGCATAGATATTTATAATTATTATGTCTTCCTGTTTGACTGTTCCCTGTACCAGTAGGTAGTGGCTATCTTTGTCTCTTTAGACTAAATATGACATAAAATTTGCTGTGTCCAAAGATAAGATAGCTACTTCTGCTTGCTTTCAGCCTCGAGCTGCATGGTGTATCATTTTCCATCCTTTTACCTTTAGTGTATGAGCTTCCTTTTGAATGAAGTGTGTCTCCTGTAGGCAGTGTATATGGTTGCATTTTATATTTTGGTCCAGTTTGCCAGACTGTGTCTTTTGTTTGGGGGGTTAAGACCATTGACCTTGAGAGTTATTGTTATGAGGTGTTTACTGAATCCTTTCTGTCATGTCTGACCTAGGAAAGGCCTTCCTGGCAAACAGGTGTTCTCAGCAAACAACAGGAAACTACTTAAAGGGCCATGCTGCCCTCAGCAAACAGAACAGATGGCCATAAAGAAAATTTAGAACTGGATATACAATCACCCCAACACTGGAAAGTCC
>RJWT010006995.1:0-28247 GCA_004365215.1 Cuniculus paca | reverse complement strand
GAGCAATCTCCACTTACTGGTTTAGCTCATAACCATTATTCAGACTGCTTCAGAAAAAAACAATTCTCTTTTCCACTCAAGTTCACTGACTTTTCCCTTTCCTCTTAAATTGTTTATGGCTGCCCAAGAGGGTGCTAGGAAAGTTGATTATTGAAGGAAGTTTTCCCAATTTATAAGCCAGTAGAGTGGCATTACCCAAGGCAGTAGGATTCATGGTGAATTTCTTTAGGGCTTGAGAAGTTTCTCTTTACTCTGTGTGATGTGCGTTGTATCACATCATATTTCCAGTGCCTTTTGTGGAACTACGTTGAAATTTAGATGTTTAATGGTTATCGAAGATCTATTAACCTCACATTGTCAGAGTACTCTTTAAGAAATTTGACAAAGGTGAAGTCTGTTTTTTTAGGACCTGCAACATGTACACAGACTTTGCTGCAGGACCATCAAAACTTCAGCCCATATTCATGCTGCCAACTCTGACTCTCTCCCCTCGTGCTTCTCTCCTGTATCATTTCCATAAATACTCCCTGAACAATGTGCTTATTTTCAGCAATTAAAAGAACAAAAAAAATCTCACAGTCCTTTCCTCCATGAGCACATAGATTTAATGTTAGTCACACAAAAATGTCCAGCCTGGAGAGGAGTGTGGGTACTGCTAGTCAAATAAATATTTCAAATATCTTCATCAGCAAGGCTGTTCTGATACAGATGATTCTCCATAGTAACAAAAGAGTGGGTTTAGAACTCTGCTAATGCAGAAACTTGAGTTTTGATTTCATAATACTGCATGTCTTCAAAATGTATAATTCCAAACGCCTTCAAAGTAAGGTAATAATCACCAACTTCTTGAAATACATTTCAGGCACTGTTCTGAGTACACTGTTCAAACTTGAGCGGGACTCAAGAGCCTAGGATATTTGGTATTTAAACTTTTATATATTTGATGTTTCACCTCTTTGATTTGTCAAGTGTATAAATACATGCTATATACGTGTAGGGGTATGGAGAGGTAAATTAGATAACATCTGGAGGGAATAAATCTACATATAATAGGTGCTTTCATCATAGTTACATTATTGAATAAATGGTTATAGTCCTTGCTGTGAACCAGCCCATGATAAATGTTTCAATTGTGCTAATAATCAAAAGACAAGCACAGGTATAAGGACTACTTGGTTGGATTGATATTGCTAAAAGTAATACCAAAACATTTTAATCTATAATATCACTTTGGATTAGCAGTTTTATAGTGAAAGACAATCCTGATACTTAAAAGAAATATGGACAAGCAAGAAAAGTATGCGAGAGCTCTAATTGCCAGCTTTGAGCACCTTTTGGTTCTCTGCCTGTTACTCTAAAATTAATATTTAATAGCTTCTTTTATTTTGGGGCTTCTTTAGCTATTTCCAGTCAACATATCCAACTCATGATGTTATTACACATGCTTAATTTGTACAATTTTGCCTTTTTATTAGCTAACGCTAAGCTGTATTGTTTTGAGTCCTTCCTTTATATGATTAAACTTCAAGAAGACTCCTAGTTTTTCCATGTTTATTTACCAAATGGAAGATTTTCTACTGCATGATGATTGTTAGTCCTGTTGTGTTCCATTAAATTTGGGCAATTTTTCCAGAAAGTTCCATTTTCTCTGGTTTATTCACAATGCTATTTATGTAAGTACCATTGTAGATGACTATTTAAAAAAATCTGTTTTCACCCATTTTAGATTTTTTAAAGTAGGGTGGGTGTACCTCTAACAAGATACATTTCTTACTATGAAAGTTTTGGAAGCTAAGTTTTGGATTTATTTCTCTTTTAATTGTTGGCATACATTTACTATGAGTTTATGTACAAAATATATAGGAACTGTTTTTATTCAGTATTTTATAGAGTTTATATGGAGTATTTTCTTTGCTAAGCTAATTCTGATATTAAAATTCACTTTCCCCTTCACTGCCACTTATTGCTACAATCAGTGTAATAAAGGAGAGTAAAGTGTAGTTTTCAAGGGTCCACTTTCCATCTGAATATCACTATGTTCAGTGTGACAAACTATGCCCATTGGTGAGTGCTGAAAAATCATAGGCGTGCCTATTGCTTAGGAAAACAATCTAGGGCAAGCCTGGTGAGTTCCACTTGGGTGTTCAAGTGCTAAATTGAGCTCAGTAAAGCTGGCCATTTCCCTGCAGCCACAAACTTCTGGCAGATGCAATAATGCAGGTGTCACCTTAGCTGAAACACTCCCTCTGAACGCCCTCTCCCACGCACGCTAGTTTCCATTGACTTTTTATTTAACTTGCTCATGAGGCATAGCAAAATCAGACAAGAATGTTTTGTGCTTGTATTTGATTGAAGTTTCCAGGGGAAAAGTGTCACCCAAGAGCTGTTAGAATTTAGATATAAGAAGGAATAGTCAGTGCTTTACTTTCTGATGATAATATATAATTTGTGAGAGGAAAAAATTGAACAACTTCAGTCTTAAAATATTAAACGTAGAAGTAATTTAGAGAAATAAAAATATATAATTATAACGCATATAGTGCAGATACTTTAGTGTGACATACGCTTATACTGTTTATTGTTTTGAATATAAAAATGGGAATGAGGGTGTTTGAACACTTTGGTGGAGCCCTCTGATTTGATTTGCAGAACTTGGCCTTATGTGCCCTATCATCACAATGAATTTACACTGTCTTTCTTAAGGTTCATTTTATTCTGATTTTTAAAAAATCCAATTTTATTTTACTAGACAGACATACAGCTAGATGACTACATAATGCATCTCATATCAAGCATTTAACACTAGAGGAAGCAATACATATTAGTATTCTAAGGTTTTAGTCCTAATACTCCAAGTCTCTTATATAATAAAAGTTTCACGAATATCAAAGATTGGTATTTACCTAAACAAATTATTTTTTCTCTGTCAAAGGGGAATATTACTATGGGGAACTGTGGACTAATACTAACAATATATTTTATCTCCAATTTGCTGTTATGCTCCATGTGATATGATAGGATGTTTTAGGTGGTGTCACAGATTTGATAGGACTCCATTAATTTTTAAAACTAATGATTTACTGAAATAAATACAATATCTCACATCGAATATTTAATGTTCAGAGAAACTTCACTTATTTAAATTGTGGTTTCATTGTTTTGACAAATTACTATATAGTTTTGAAAATGTGCAAGAGTACCTATGATTCTGGTATAGACAAGATAAATGGTTTACTTAAAGGTTTTTTAGAATAATACTCATATCAGGATCATTATATAATAATATGCATACTATATAATATAAAATACATATTATAGTATAAATTTTTCATATGTTGGTTTTTACTTGTCTGATAGTTCCAAAATCTCAAGCTGATTTAAAATAACATATACACATCATCTATTAATGATTACCATATTGTATCTATGTCAGTATCTCTAGCCTCAGTATGATGGAGATGTATTTACTTGATGGCATTCCTCTTAGACCAAATGGTATTTGTTTCTTAATATTTATTGAGTACCTACTTTGTGCCAGGCATTCCTCTAGGTCCAATGCTATCAGTGGATGGTTATTTGTTAGTCATTAGCCTGTCTACAATGGGTTTATGATTTATACAAATAGCTGTACATAGACAGGATGCATTGTGGGCATATGAGAATCAGAAACATGAATTCATGACAGCTCGGTGAAGGTTAATAACAAGAGCTCTGGTAGTTTTGTACTCTTGCACTTCCTGTAATTCTCGGTGTTTAATGTTGCTAGAGGGGTCTATCCCTACCCTATATTTTATAGCAGAAATTCTCCAAGGTTTCCCAAGTCGTTCATGATAAAACAAAGATCTGAGTTCAGGACTTTGAGTCCAAGGACAGTACTTTTTCTTTCAGTGTATCCCACTGATGTGTGAGTGAAGAGAAGAGAATTTACTACAAAGTAAATAAAATAGGAGGACAGCCTTTTTTCTGTCTTATAGAGAAAAGAGGGGAAGATAATTGAGTAAGTCCTCAAAATTGATGAAGAACTGGTAGGAGTAGAAGCTCAAAGGACAAAATTTACAGTGAAAATAGGTAAATGTATGATTCTCAGGAAGTGACAAGTCTTGTTTGCTCTTATTTTGTTTTGTTTCATGAAAGTGGGAATAAGACAGTTGAAGAATAGAAATTAAGCCTGATGCTGCTTACCTACTTGCTTGTTGTTTGAAATATTTGAGGCCACATAGTTTTACCCCATTGCTTTATAATTATTTCGTGTATGCTAGTGTCATCCTCCAGTTAGACTGAAAATTTCCCTAAGGCAAATACCAAATAACCTAATGTCTTAATAAACTTCTTAGTGAGAATTTGGTTGATTTTCTTGGGTGTAGAATAGAATTCAGCATTTTAAAGTACAGTGTTAATTCTGAAACATGTAAATGTCTATTGTTTACTTACTGTATTTTAGCATAAGGAAAGCACTCAAAAATATCTATAAGATGATAAGTCAATTAAATAAATAAGGAAATGTCATTGGTAGAAAGCAAAGATCAGAATTCTCAATCATGACAAAGCAGAGAGAAATGTGGAGGGGAATGCAGTTTGATTGCTGGTTGCTTAAAACGACCCACAACGTTATTAAGTGGAAAGTGTATAGTTCAAGGTATGAACTGACTGTGTGTTGGAAGACATTGTAAATCAATGTCTGAATTTTAATTTTTCAAAATATGTCTCCATATCTACTCATTAACTAGGAGGGTTCTGGATAAACATTTTTAATAAAAGGAGACTTATCTCATTGGTTTGTATTATTAAGGAGAGAATATATACTAGTGAGCATTAAAATACTCAGAATGGCATTATAAAAATCACTAATGAAAAGAAGCCAGTATTTATACAGTTATGATTAAATAACTCACAGTTTTAAACTTGTGCACTTTCTGAAAAGTTTACATGAGAAATATTCATAAATATTTTCAGTTGCATTGAATGATTTGACTTAACCAGGAAAGAAGGTTAAGGAAAAAAAAACCCGGAGTATTTATAATACAGATATCTGAATTTTTCTGGCAGAAAATATCACTATCCTATTTTTATGGATGGTAAAACTGAGTCACACCGAAGTGTGTGTCACTCTTCATGTCATGCCAGTCAGGGGAAAGCAGGGTATCTAGCTCCGGGTTTCTGCCTTCAGTTCTAGTCACTAATGCTTTTCAAAAGCTTCTTTTTTAGAGATATGACTTTCAAATCAGACAGCTGGAGATCAGTTCCTGCTTAGCTGTCAAGTTGTGAGCTGCATGTTTTCCTCACTGATTGTTGATCCCACTTAGAGCAGAAGCATTGCGAGGGATGTGCCCTTTTCCAGAACTCTTGTGGGGAAAACACAGGGGGCCTGACAGGGAGAAAGCCCTGCAGGTCACTTTTAGAAAACATAAACAGAATTTCCAAGGGTATGGAGACCTAAAATGGGATCTATATTTTTAAAATTTTATTTATAATAAGAGAGGATATATGCATTCTTTTATATGTATACATATATATGTATTTTCTTTAAATAAAATGCAAGCACCTTGTTTTCCATGTCACGCATGTGTGAGTAAAAACAACTGAGTGTAGAATGCAAATTAAATTAAGGCAAAATAAACTTTCAGAGGTATCACTGCAGAAGTTAGAGAATCAGTTTCTGATCTAGGACTTCTTCACCTGTAATTAATACTGAAGGTGCTTTTACAGGGGCCCCACATCTGACCTCAGCAAGGAAGGTGGGGTTCTCTCCTGGGGACCACCTGAGCAGCAGCCCTGCTTCTTGAGGGTGGAGGCTGGGGGCATGTGTTCTGTGGGGAGCACATTCTTTTCAGACAACGGATTTTGCTTTGTGAGGAGTGAAGCATGGTCACTCTCATCGCTTTACGGTGCGGGTGCAGGAATTTTACCCAGGGGAGTGAAAAGACCAAGAAAGCTGAAGTATGGGGCCAAATCCTGGAGGTGACTGTACCAGTTTCGCTTTGCAGACTCTTGGCCTCTCCTTTTCCTGCGCTTCCTCTTGGTTCTTTGCCTCCCCTGATAAGTTGGCTGGAGTTACCTATGTGCTTAGGTGTTTACTGTTTCGTCCAGTTCAGGAACTGTTTTATCCACTTTGGGATAGTTAGAGTCTGATTCTAGGGTGTGGTCAGTTTCTAGAAGCCCAAACAGTTATGTATTGAAAGTTATACATTTGTTGTTTGGGACAACATATGCGGTATTTGGAAAAAGACTATTATGTGAAAACAGGACTTGATTTAAAAATGAAGAGTTTTTAAGATACAGGACTTCCAAATATATTTATTAGCAAATTAACATTGTAGCACATCAAAGAGTCTCAGTCTCAGTTTTCTGCTGAGGCTGTATAAAGTGTTCCCTTTTATCTGTGAGATTTAAATTCTAGACCTATATTTGTGGAAAACATAAGGTTTTATTTATTGAGTGCATTTGATTTTTGGGTGTGTATACATTAGATAGACTTAAAATTATAAATAAATGTATTAATCAGAAATGACAGAAGCCCTATTCCATAATACAGACTTTGCCTTTTATTTCAGTCTAGTAAGATGAAACTTTTTGATGAGTAAAAGTATGTTTTATTATACACTAATAGACATGGATAGCTGTTTTGATGGGGTGGTTTCATTTGTTTTTCTTCCTTACTATATTGTGGGAAGACTTAAAAGAAAGAGTGCTGCATTTTTAATTAAGAATCACTGATAAATAAAATGTCTTTCAATGAGACTCAAAATAACAACCTACCTACACTAATTTGTTTTCTTCTTTGTTAACTCTTTGTATTTATAGAACATAATTACAATATTTTATTCAATAGTATCGACCTACCTTATTATAAAAAGGTAATATCACAATATTTCTGGATTATTGGTGTCATTAAAGATTTGAGAAAAAATGAATATAGAATTTTGGAAATTAAAATTATGTTTTTGGGGACTGGGAGTATAACTCATTGGTAGAATACTGGATTCACACTTTGGCACTGGGAAAAGTACCATTTAAAAATATCTATAGTGTCAATTTCATGTAAGATTTCCATTGTTTTTTGACCCTCTTGTTACTGTTGTTAATAGCCTGTAGGTAAAATATAGTTTAAGTATGCTGTCTCTTAAAATTCAATACTTGTGATAGTATAGCATAATTGTGGAAGTCTGCTCAGGTACCATGAGATAGATATCGTGACGCTGTGTTTTACAAGAATGTTGGTGTAAGTATTGTTTGTTTTGTACATGAGAGATAAAGATTGAGGTTTCAATTCCTTTATAGACATAATTGCTATATGGAAACAAATGTGGCGCTCTCAAAAATGAAGAGAAATTACTAGTATTTACCCAATTGTCTATGCTTTTATCCTTGCTTTCCTAGTCATATTTTTAAAAAAATACCTTGGATTTTTTTTAAGAAAAAAGATAACTTTTATCTCCTTGAAAGAAAAGATGTGAAGACAATTAACTTCTCCACTGATGGCACCATTGTGATTTTTTGTCATCGTTTTAAAGCTGAGAAGTGCAAAAATAAAACAACACAAAAAAAGCAAAGCCATACAAAACTCAAAACTTAGGGGAGACGTTGGTGCAGGGTTGGTAGGCAGAGTTCATGTATTTCACTCCGTCCACTTTTCTTAATAAAGCAGGTGTCATTATTGAACATTAGGTTTAGTGAGTTTTTCAGCTTTTGTCTTTTGGGGAATTTTTTTTTAAAGAGGATAATGGTACAATTGCAAGCTCTTCCCATAATTATAGGCCAAATGGAGTGCTCATTTTCACTTTAGAGCTTGTGCAATCTGGAGGGACATTTGTTTTGTATTACTTGTGAGTTGGTGGATCAGATAAAAGCCAGTCAAGTGGAAGAGAGGCCCGTGTGAAGTGCGCGGGTCCCTTGGTAATTGCAATGCTGCAGGCGTTCCTCCAGTCCACTAACAGATTTCCTCAGCTCCACGGTGCCAGATGAAAATTCCTTCATTAAGAGGAATTTATTCCATTTCCTTTTATCATTTATTATTGAAGATCAAGTGTGAGTGGAGGAAGCTTCAGAGATGACAGGGTAGAATTTTAAACAACAACAAATTGGAAGTGGGAGAGCAAGGAGACAGACTGGAATTAGTTATAAACCAGACAGCACACGAGAGGCGTCCTGCAGTAGAGCCCTAGCCATGCTGTCTATTGGTTACGAGATTATGGCCGAGGGTGTAAAAGTCTGAAATGCCTGGTTTTAAGGTTTTTTTTTTCCCTCCCTCTAAAATTTCACACTGTCATTTTGTTCTACTAAGAAGAGAAAAACTGAAGATTATGAAAAGGCCAACAGCACAAACCTTTGGTGCATCTTCATTTTATTGCTTAGATTTTATTGCGCAGTGATGAAAGTCTAACCTTTGAAGACTTCTCCCTTGAACTCTGAAAGCAAGAAAAGCTGGTAGGGAACACACAGGCTTTAGAGAGTACAGTTCTTAAGTACGGAGTTAATATGGCTATGTTTAAAAGACTAGACAATAAACAAGATGATAGTATGCATATGTATATATCAAATAATAGAAGGATGCTCTCGTATACGTGTTTTAAAACGGTGAGCTTTACTGCTGTTTGGTTGATCATGTTTTTAACTTGGAATAAGGCTCTCTTGATTTACAATGCAGCATTCCCTACTGAGCTTCAAAGAGCAGTTTGAATTACAATTTTAGCATTTATATTTCTTTTAGTAATTGTTCTGTTTTGAATTTGCTCCAAATGAACATTTTCATTTTGAAAAAATAAAAAAAACATGTTATAACCTCATTCCTAAAATAAGATTCTACTTAGCTTGATTTTACAACAACGACAACAACAACCACCACCATCACAAAAACTTAATGATGGTGGAAGTTGTTTTGAGCAGAAAGAATGGAGGGTCACCTGACAGCGGCAAATAAAGAGAAAGAGCCCGTATCTAACGCTCTACGTTGTTAAATGGGCTTTCTGTTCACTTAAGATTATTCATCTTGAATTTGACTCCTAGGAGGTTTAACCTTATCTAAATCACTGGCCCAAAGCTAATGAATCGTGTCTTCAAACTGTCGCTTCTTTTATTTTATTACAATGGGACACAAAATAAAATCTTGTATCGGAATGAGTTGGCAATGACATCAATTTTCTCCGTGTGTAGTGATATGCCAGCCAACTTTGGAGCAGAGGAGAGAACAGGTCGGGAAAATCAGAGCAAGTCAGCCTGTCCCCACCATGGAGTTAGGGTAACCTAGGTAGCACTTGTCTTTGGAATGCTGTGGTAGGTCGGGATCAACATCTATTTCTCAATAGGAGGTCTGCAAAGTGCTTTAGACTATTTAATATGCTTAAGGAGTAAAAATTAGTAACTGGAGAGACTATGAATGAAATATTTTAAAAAACTACAATGCTTCGAATGCTATATAAACACACTCAGTTAAGGTAGATGAATGCATTACTAATATGCCTTACTAATTTAATGCACTCTAATTTTCAAGGCATTTAAATATTATGTCATGTTATTTATCTAGTTATCTGCATATTGAGCAGGGTTAAGTGTTTTTGGTTTATTAGGAAAATAGTCTAAGAATCAGCTAAGGAGTTTAAAACGTATACTGGGCAGGTATAGCTCAATGTATCTGTTTCAGAATTCTCACCTGGGATGACTTGAGAGGTGACTCTGTAAGAATAGTTTTCACCCTGCTCTGGAGTATCACTCATAATCATTATTTCGTCTTACTGTTTCTCTTGCCAGTCTCCCCTTATAAATAATGAGAGTGCTTTGGAGTGAGGATCCTATGGGGGAGCAGTAACAACTGAGTTAGTCTTAGTGACAGCTATTTTTTTTTTTTGCTATCAGAGCTGAGCACAAAATTAATTCACTTCACTTTTTCCTTTGTTATGCACGAGGATGATGCTATTCATCACCTTTGTTTTTTATTCATCCTTCCTTTACTCCCTCCCACCCTTGCTTCCTTCTTTCCTGCCTTTGCAGGTAAAAGTCAAGTTTTTTTTCATAAGTAGAAAGAAAAGAAATGAATATTTGCTAAAGATACCTGAAAATATACTCTATTGAACTTTTATAGTGAAAAAGAATAAGAGGAATTATGTATATTCCTGTATAGACAAGACTGCATTCCTGAATATGGAAGAGACAAATGCAAATTTATAGTATCCCCAATAGAAATGTGAGGAATGAAATGATTTTTAAAAATATTTATTTGATACCATTATTTATACTTTTCACTTAAAGCAACATAGCAACAACCTTTAAATAACTAGTTGGTATTCCATATAAGAAGAAATAAAAATAAATCATTCAAGATCAAAACAAAAGCCAAAAAAAAAAAAAAAAAAGCGAAGAGAAGCACGTGACCAAAAAGATAAAGATAAATGCATGATTTCTGCTTGTTTTTGGTTCAGAACTTGAGTTTACAGTGCTGTTGATCCACAGTTGTCATTGTGAGTTTGATGGTTCATCTGAACACATGGGTGTGCTTCAGGATCTGGACAACTGCTTTTTTTTTTTTTTAATAGGATTAGGGCTTCAGTAAGTTAAATTCAGTGGTCATCTATGCAGTGATATGACATGGGTTTTGCCATTGATAGTTTTGCACTAATAAGGAAATATTGTATTGAAAATCTGTTTATTCTTTGCTTGTCTTTTCTTCACTGCTATCCAGCAATGATGGGAAAATGTTTCAGTAAGTACCTAGAAAAGCCTGTAGAAAAGAGTTTGTCCAGCAGTAAATGTGCATGATTTCTCTACCTGATCTAAGGTTTATCCCTATGTTTTAATACAATGACAGACCACAGAATGCAAACATTATTATGGTTTTCCCTGTGCATGTAAACAATATTATGGTTTGAGCTCTGCAAAGCTCACAATCAGAGATTTACTTTTAAAAGACTCTTATCTAAAATTCTATCACGGAAAAATAGATTATTTGTAGTGTATTTGTACTTTGAGGCTGAATGCATACTTGCACATAAATAAGCAGTTGGTGTAGGAGCAACTTGGCAAGAAAGTGGAAACATAGTTATTAAATAAGTGGTCACAACAAAATCCACCCGCCATTTTTTCTTAATTTTTAAAGAACTGAAGATTATAATAAAGTTAAGTGTTCTGCTTTCCTTAAAGATCAGAATCGCTGGCAGGTAAAGTGTTTCCTGGCATCGGCGGAAGCCCGAGGCTCCTCCTCGTGCTGCAGCCTGGCCTTGTCTGCATTTTTCTGGTAGCGTCTCTCACAGTGCAGATGCATGCACGGCTGGCAGTCTATATACTCTGACCTCCTCGAGGGTGAGAGCTCTGCAGGCCCTCTCCATGTCATTCATATAGTCAACGTGAGTCTGATACACAGCACATGCTCGCTAAGTGTAAGAGCACGCTGAAAAAATGACAATGAATGTCTCTCCACTCTCACCCTCCAGTCTTCTGCTCACTCTTTCCAGCCATAGATCCTCAGCATATTTTCGATACCTGTGGAATCTGTGGTTTCCCTCGAATTATTGCAGATACTGTTGCCCTTGCCTGTAGCACATCTGTAATTCCAGCTATACAAAGCTGAACTTTCTTCGTGGCTCTGTGTGCAGCTCTGACTGCCATGGTAGTTCACAAGTACAACCACTCCCACTGTTTATGTCCTTTCTTTGACCTTAACAGTGCACCGTACATCTTACCCCTCCATAAACTGTTTTCACTCCCTCTCTGTCACTCCAATAGTTTCCAGCACTGGTTTTGTACAATAGAGCTACAAGTAGCACTGTCCAATAGAAAGTCCTGTAAGGAAACATACTGTAGTCTACCTGTCTGATACAGTAGCTTCTGGCCACATGTGGCTATCTTGCACTTGAAATGTGGCTAGAATAACTGTAGATGTAAATTTTTGGTTTTTCAAAAATGTTTTAATTAATTGATCTTTAAATTGAAGTAATCACATGGTTAGTGGGTACTCTGTTGGACAGCAACATTCTTGATCATATTGCATATGGCTTGGCATGTATTCTAAGTAGTCATATCAAGTTGTAATCAAGAATTGACAGAAAAGTATGTTGCTCCGAAAGGATTCTTATCAAAAACTTGGCAAGATTAAATTCACAATAAAAATAGAAGGGTAAATGATTAAATGCATTGGGAGAAATAATGCCCAGATTTGAAACAGAGGGGAATCGAGGTACAATAAAAAAAAAAACAAATGAACGAGAGAAAGTTAAAGGTGCAAAAATCCAAACTAGTACTGATACTAGATAGTCAGCAAAAGGGTCATTGTATGTACCAGATTGATTGTTTCTTCTCTAAACTCAGACTATAAATTAATTCAATAAAAAGATTGAAGATTAGAATGAACACAAAGCAAGAGATTCAATTCAATTACATTCTATTAACAGGATTTCATGAAAATTTTTTTTTAGTGTAAGTTAGATCTTCTAATAATATGCTATTGTATTTTAGACTCATCGTATTGACTATTGAACTGTTATGAATGAATTTCATCATACTGACTATCATTTGAAATAGCTAGCCTACAAGTACATGGTTGGGGGTATTTTACAATAACGTTTTATTCTTCTGTACCATAGCTCTTGACAAATTATTTTTCTCTACATTTTAAAATGTAGTTACACACTGATTTCAACTGCTTCTTTGCCTTTTCTGTAAGAAAGAGTTGTAATTTCTTTTATTCATTTAACAAATATTTATTGAATGCTGTCTGTGGGCCAGATAATGTCATAGGCTTTGGGAATAATCTGGTAAGTGAGCCAAGCATATTTTTTGTCCTTATGGAACTTAAATGTATCAGGAAAAGAAAAACCACACATTCGATGAATAAATGTTAAAAAAGCATTAACAATATCAGGTGATAATGATATGCTAAGAAAAATGGTTCTGACTATGCCCAGGGAACCTTTTGGGAAGTGCTAGGTGGGAGTTGCTGAACTCAGTGGATGAGGCTTGATTTTGGCTGACCTTGGAAGGGTGGCTGAGAGTTCAGTAAAATCTGGAGCAGTGAAAGGCATATCAAAATCAGTGTAGATGAGAGAAATAATACAAAGTCTACATTAGAGAAATAAGCATGGAAGAAGGTGGGAAACAAATCTAGCTTGAATGGAAAGTAATTATAAAATCACAAAGCTCCCTTCTCAGCTAGACAGCTGGGTGGCATAAGGAAACGGAGGTGGTGTAGGAGAAAGTGGGTACACAGTCTGAATCAGTACTGGGACACTGGATTCTCAAGGTAGATGGAGAGCCCAAGTAAGGCATCGGAGAAGAGGCCTGGATTTGCAAGTCATCAGCCAGCTATGCTACTGGAGCCCATGACAGTGGCTCAATGTATAGAGGAGAGAAAATAGCTAGGCTTAAAGCGGTGACAAAGTTGTAGAGCCTTAGGGAGCAACACAGTAAATAGTGGTAAAAAAGTAGCGTGGGAGGTAACTCAGGAGAAGCCCAAGTAGCTGTGTTTGGAAATGGTGGAAAATCAAGAGGTGATGATATGTTGTGAAAACTGAAAACTGACTTAGAGTCCCTGAATGGTACTGAAGAAGAAAATTTACCAGAAGAATAGATGCCAAAGCCACAGATGAAATAAGGACGTAAACAAGACCGCGTGCGTAGGGTGTGAAAGCACAGCCCCGTGGAGAGGTCAGCACTGGTCAGGGAGGAGACTTTATTACAGAGGATGCACGACCTAGCAGGTTAGTTATTTTTAGAGTTTTAAAAGATGAGGAGACCTAAGTAAGCTTGCCAGGAGGAAGCGAGGAGTCTTTGTTGCTTTTTGAATTGGAACAGCCCAGGGCTTCGCACTGTGTTCTGAGCTCCAACCCTCTTCGCTGTCCTGTTCCAGTGAGGCCATTTCGGAGGAGACCCTGAGGAGAGCAAAGGAGATCGGCTTCTCAGACAAGCAGATCTCAAAATGCCTGGGGCTGACGGAGGCCCAGACGAGGGAGCTGAGACTGAAGAAAAACATCCACCCTTGGGTTAAACAGGTGAGAGAGGTCCCCATTCTACCCAGGATATCTGTGCTGAAATATGGGGGCCTGCTCCCCATACCGTTCTCAATGAAAAGAAAGGCGCGTTCAGAAAATGAGCCTGCTCGTGTGATTCATGCTCAGGACGTCATCAGTTTTATTTAGTACAGGGATGATTTATGCCTAAAAGGGAAAGAAGGGGCATAGGCACAGGGCTGTCAAAATACGAACCAATACGTGATTTTCCTAAATAACAGAAAGAAAGTCAAAATGACCTCTTTTTTGTTTTTTGACCTGTGTCTAAATATATTTTTAGTAAGAGAAATTGTTAGTGTGATAATGCAAGGACTTGAAATACTCTAGTGTGAGCCTCTTGAAAATAATAGTTATCTCCATTGGTACTTGGGTTTTACAGGGTAATACTTTATTTTAAGTGCCCCATCATTATGGTTCATTTAGTATTCATTGTGATAGGGCTGGGCTTAATGAGGTCATCTAGTATTCATGACAATCATACATGAATGTTCATAGGTGTATGTGCTTCTTTTTCTTCTTCCTCTTTTTCCCCTTCCCCTTCCCTCCTCCTCCTCCTCCTTCTCCTTTTTTGCTTTTGGCTTTTAATGGAAGGAGCATCTTGGTTTAAAGTACCACCAGCTGCCCTTTGTCCTTTAAAAGCACTGGCTTTTCTCTGTGTGCTTGGGGGTGGTGGCACGTGGATACCCTTAGGTCTCAAGCTTGATATTAAGTATTTTCTACTCAGCAATTATTATCTTTTTCCCGCTCACCTGTCTTATCCAGCTTGCCCAGTTGGGCCTCAAATTCTTGCTCACTAAGCTGAGCCCTTTGACCCTTGAGAGCAGAATTGATTTACTTTTTCTAAATGTGCTCAATGAGACTCTGTTCTCCTATCCTCTGCTTATGGTTTATGATATTTATGTGATCTCATTTCTTACAGGCTTCGGTAACTTACATCCTATGTGTTAATTTGTAAAACAAAGACATCTTTATGCATAGGTCACTTTGCTCTAATTTTAGATTTCATACACCAGCTTTAGATAGTTGGTTAAGTTAGTTTTCCTGGTAACTAGGGGACCTTGTGATCATCTTATTCTATTCAAGGGAAGTAGTGATCCAGCAGTGCTCTGGGGTCTGTGTGACTATTTATCACTTAAGTGATAACTAGATAGTATTATTTTCTTTCATTCTCAGGATTAGAAAGCAATTAGATAACACATAGCTTTTCCTGTCTTTATGTTTGACAGTACTGGATATTAAAGAAATATGAAATCAGCATGAAAAACCCATAGTCTTAAAAAATTATAACAGAGAGAGAGAGTAAAATAATGAGTTAACTGATTTTCTTTTGCAGATTGATACACTGGCTGCAGAATACCCATCTGTAACAAATTACCTGTATGTGACCTACAATGGTCAGGTAGGAACTGCTAAATTGTCATTTGCAGGGAGCTTTAGATTTAATAACTTAGCCATATCAGGGAACACATATTTTTCATCTTTGATTACCTAGTGATCTTGGTAATAAAAATGACATCATGTTGGTCAGATGAAGGGATGTGTTTCTAGCCTCATTTTTAAAGAACAACCTTAAGATAATGAAATCAATGTAGTAAAATACATGCAATTCCATGAGTGTAAAACTATGCTCAATTTTCTTGGCTGTTTAATTTGCTAATACTGAGCTAAATCTAATTTTTACAAGTAAATAAAGCTTGTATAATACTTTTTACTAGTGGGCTCCCAGAGTTAAGAACATGCTTGGGAACAAAAGCAAGAAAGAAAACACACACTTACATACCAGACAATTAGTTTAATTAAATGGAAGAATAGCATAATAATTTCCACATTTTCTGTTTTTTTATTCTACCCCAGGAGCATGATATCAATTTTGATGAGCATGGAATGATGGTGCTGGGCTGTGGTCCATATCACATCGGTAAAATGATGACTTCTATTTACATAGGATTCACAATTCATATTCGCATAAACATTGATTCCATTTTTGTTTTCAGAAAGGTGTGAAATAAATGCTGTTACAATAAATGTTTTGCAAATTAGGAAATTGAGGTTCAGAGAACTAAAACCCAAACTTGTAGAGCTATTAAATGGTAGCAGTGAAACTTAAACACAGATCTCAACCTCAAATGTAACCTCATCTCACCATATCTTTTTATCATTTTCATCCTTATTAAGTGACTGAAGTCTCTAACTGGGATTGGAGACTGGAATAGACTTCAACTTTATCTCTCTAACATAGTTCTTCATAAGGCTCTAAATTTGTGAAAGGACTTTATTGTAGATACTAACTCTGACCCTCTATAAGTCTTCTGTTTACATCAATTGCAAAGAGTTTGTTTCATCGTTAGGTAGAGAGTTACACAATCTAATTAAAATATACTCAGCAGAGATTGTGATGTTTCCTCCCTAGTCAATTAAAATTAGATGCTTGGTAATCACTAAGATCTATTATGGTTGCCAGGTATACATTAAATGAATAGCGATAGTATGAACAAGAACGTTTTATATTTAATCATTAAAAGGCATTCTAATATGGAAATGATAAAAATGTATGATTTGGTAGTCTTTGTTTCTTTGAGCATATACAATTTGAGTTTTTGAGTTTTCACAATTAACTGAGTGCCTTAAGATCTATCAGTTTTAACAAGTCTTAAAGTAGGTCAAAAGTATCATTTTTATCACTTTAGTTACTATCTTGGTCCATTTCTGCTACTGTAACAAAATACTTGAAGCTAGTAATTTGTAAAGAACCAAAACATTTCTCACAGTTCTGGAAGGTAGGAAACCCAAGATCAAAGGATCAGCAAATCCAGTTATCTGGTGAGGGTTTGGTCTCTGTGTCTAAGACTACATCTTGAACCCTATATTCTCTGGCAAGAAGTAATGCTGTAACCTCACTGGCAGAAAGTAGAAAGTGCAAAGAAACCAAGCTCTCTCCCAACGCCTTTTATTATAGCAATGACCTCTGGACAAGGGCTCTGCTCAGATACCTCTTGAAAGGCCCACCTCACAGTAATATTTGATCAGTGTTTAAATTTCCACCACATGAATCTGAATTCTGATTCAATCAGACCGTAGCAGTCATCTTATGGTTTAAACATCTTCATCAGCATATACCCTTCTCTTCTCTAGGTCTTTTTTCCTTATCATTGGTTTTACCTAATTTATGCAACAATGCTGTATTATTTTAGGGTACAGAAAGACTAGCAGAGATGTCAGTCCAGTGTATATTTACTTGATAGTGAGAATTAACATGCTACTACATTTGGACACCATGTTTTTTGACAAGATTTAAGTACTAGAACTTTTAGTTCTATGGCATCCCAGCAGAGGTGATATTTTGAGGCATTTGGATCATTTTTATACTCCAAATTACTCATGGAAGGTCACTCACGCTGCATGGGATGGCCCCTCAGGTTTAAAAGGATATGCATAGAAAGCATAGGTCTTTCCCATCACTAAAGACATGTCAGAGATATAAGGCACTGTAGGGATCACAGTTTCATCTTGAACAGCAAGTTAAGTGGAAAGTTTGAAACAAGAATTCAAGTATTCTGATCACCAGTTTAACTCTTTGTGAATCGAGGTCAATGTGTTCACTTTGAATTTCTTTTCTGTTAATTAGGTTTATTTTTATCATTAAAATTATTCACCCATTAATATTGTTTTTCTAAATGCTTCAAATATGGAGAATATCTACTGCAGAATTTAGACCAGTAGACAAGTCACTCTTTCATTGTTATTTAGTTAGAACCTGCTTTTGTCATCATTAACACAGTACTTGTAGGCCTGAAATTTACAGTTTGAAGTTTTAAAAATTAAACTGAAAGCTTTTGCTTCCTCTTCCTGGACTGACCAGTGATATGTATTTTCTCTGCTTTCCTTTGCGTTGTAACTTCATGCTTCTCTTACACCGCTTTTCCAATCTCACTGTCTCCGCAGGCAGCAGCGTGGAGTTTGATTGGTGTGCTGTCTCCAGCATCCGCACACTGCGTCAGCTTGGCAAGAAGACCGTGGTGGTCAATTGCAACCCTGAGACTGTGAGCACTGATTTTGATGAGTGTGACAAACTGTACTTTGAAGAGCTGTCTTTGGAGAGAATCCTAGACATCTACCATCAGGAGGTAAAAGATGAAAAATATATGCAGCAGATACTTTACACATATCTCTATGCATGTATGTAGATTTATATGTATGTATTTTATGTATGTAGTTCTCCTTAGAAGAGAAAGTTGCCAGCATCTTCCATTGCCTAACGTTATACTGACCTCTAAAAAATAAACAAACCAACAAGAAGAAGAAAGGGAGGAAGGAAGGGAGAAAGAAAGAAAGGAATGAAGAAAGAAAGAGAAAGAAAGAAATCATTCTGGTTTTATAATCTTGAGGATCGCACCTAGAGTGATTATTTTTGTATAAAAGTCCTATTTTCTTTCTGAGCATTAAACTCTATTTGGTAACGTGTACCAGCTCGCTATTAACTAGAGCAAGATGACCTCTTATAAAATCTTGCACAAAGATTGAATTAGTCACCTAGAGATTTAATAAACAGCCTCTTCCTTGTTCTTGTGACATGGTTTAATGATCCACACTTCCCAGAGAAGTAAGTTGTTCGCTAAGGACCAGTTAATTCCTTGTTCCATCAGATGAAGCTGTTAGGCTTCAGCTCAGGATCAATGAGTCCATTGTGAATGATTTTCGTTCCTTTGTGGCCTTTTCTTCCCATTGCTTCTCCAACTCCACACAAATATCGAGTGTAGCTCCACTGAGCATTCCAGGGATTGTGGGTTACTGTAAAGCTGTGCAACGATTAAAAAGTAGCTACTGGAAAATTCTAGAGTAATTTCCAGAAATTTGATGTTATCATAGTCAATTTCTAATAACAGAGAGTCATCCCTGTGTGTAAAATAGGGTTTCTTGGGGTGGGAGAAAAAGCGAAGCAACAATATTTAATTTTAGGTTCAACCTGGTAATTCATTGTTCCATCTTTTTTTGGTTAATGAATCACATGGATGTGCAGTTATGCTCCGTGTAGGTACTATGACGGTAACACGGAATTTATGGCTGAAATAACACTTTAAAGCATACAGTTCTAGAATAATGTTATGACTCTAAAGAAAAATGGACAAATTTAGGAGGTATAGTTATCTATTTAGGCCTGGTGCATTCATCTTAATACAATATAATGTGATTCAATAGATTGAAAATATGCTTTGGTATTCTTCTCCCCACCAGTTTTTTTTAATGACTCCTTAATATTCATTTGTTATATAAGGGTGGCCATTAAAAGAAGTGCATTCTACAAATATTTCTTTTACACCATGTAAATGCCAAGTTCAGTGGGATACGTGTCTGTAAGACCAGTTAAGACATAATACTGAGATTCATGATATGAATATGTGAAAAATCAAGTACTTGCTTTAAAAATATTCAAAAGCCTTGGAGATAACAGCAGCAGCAATTTTATGCATTATTTCCCTGTGAATATCTGTATCCAAAAATGTGACTGCTTTTGGATAGATTAATGAGATTCTTTAAATATAAATGAAACATCATAGAAAAAGTAAGCTGTGCCTTCTCTAAAACTGATGTTTAGAGTAATATATGCGATGAGGTCACAATGTTATTTATGTTTAAGAACATACGAACAGTATTCCACTGATGTGGACTTTAGATTGTCTCACAGGAAATGTTACATAGCACTTCCTACATGCATGTATATACAGGTCTGTGATTCCTTTTGTGAGGTGTTCGTCTCCACGGAGCAGACTCTGTAATGCTACTCCATCGCCCCTACTGAGAAGGGTACCTGCCCCTGGAGGAAACTGCCCTTCTAGCGTGGGTGCCTTTAGTGGTGCTGAAGGCCCTGAGGCAGTCAGGAGTAAAAGCGCGTCTAAACTTACCGGACAGCACACATCTGAGTTGCTTAGAAGGGCAAGACACGGCCACACGGGACAACAGAATGTATGCTGGGTCTCCTCATCTGGGTCTCTTGGTCTAGTTCTGGGCCCAGGCTGTTTCCATGGCAACCTCTAAGGAAAACAGAGGGGAAAGTCAGAGAAAACTTGCCATGCAGGTAAAGCAGGAAGTGGTCCTCAACACACGTTGAGTGAGAAGTACTCAAGTCACTTTCCCATTCGCTTTACTTTTTAAAAAATAAAATATGATAGCGATATCACATAGACATCACACACTGATGCCTTATTTTTTGTTTGTTCGCTTTCTTGGTGTGTGCAGAAAGGCTGGTTAGCATCTGCCATCTATAAGACTTTTATCGATGATATTTTGCCTGGGTCACAATTTCACTTCAGATACTCCTTATAAAGCACAACAGGTGTTCGCAAAGTATTTTGAGGTGAACGGCTCGAAATTATTACATTGTTCATAGAGGTTGCAGCACTGTGTTTCTCTTTTCCTAGATCTATTTGCTGCTGATATATTATTCAATTATCTTTACAAGCTACAATATGAATATAGATCACACAGGTCTGGTTTCAAATTTAGATTTTTCCCTTGATTTCTTTAGAGGTTCATGGGTTGACAAGTTACGTGAGCAAACATTAATTTTCTCCTGTATCCAGTCCTCATTTAGGGCCCATTTCTCAAATCTTTTTGCACTCATTAATTAAAAAACAGATTTGTGGTAAGTGGAGTGTTACGCAGCTGTAGTTCCAGCTACTTGGTAAGCTGAGGCAGAAGGTCACCTGAGTCCAGGAATTTAAGTTCATCTGGGAAATATAACGAGATACCATCTCAAAAATAGTAAAGCAAAAACAAAAAACCAGATTTGATTTAAAAATACCAAACAACATTTCCAAGCAACATTTCTGTTGATGTCCCTGTGTAGAGTTCTGCTTTAATACTTTTTTCTTGTTTTGTTTCAGTGCATACTTTGCTGTACTGTATGTCATAAACATATACTCTGCTTAATGGTTTAATTGTCCTAATATATATGTATATTACATGTACAGATGTATATATGCATATGTGTATATACATATATATGTATATATGCATATATATGTATACATGTATATGGTGTGTATGTTTATGTGCATATATATGTATGTAGCCCTACAGCGGTACATCTATAACACAAGGGGTGAAGTGGATGAATTAATTATAGATATTAGTTAGTGATAGGCAAACTCCCTAGACAAAATGTGACTAAACAGAATTGGGGTTCATTTTTTGTAACATTTGTTTTAATTATAACTAAATATAATCCTAAGGTTCTACCTAGAATTTAAACATGTGCTACTAAAATTCAAATTACTGTGATATAAAACACGACCCTTCTCATTGGCAGATGTATAAATGATGGAATTTTATTAAATTGGAGACCATCCGTGCAATTGCAATAATCAGGGCCATTTTTAATGAAGGAAATGCTATTTATATTAGTGAGATAAATTTTCTCACAACTCATTTTGCATAAAATATACCACTTAATCAGGGCTCACCCAAATGATCAGTGCCTAGGAGAAATTAAGATGATCTGAAATAAATTTGAAGCATATTCTTTTAATCCTTTAGTGTTCAAAATAAATTTCTGATGTGACTGCAGCCTGCATATTGTCTCAGAAATGTTCTCATGCTATGTTATCTTAATGACATTAGGCTTAAGAAATAGGCAACTAGCATGACAAAAATGGTACAGAAATGAGAATGTGACTCAGTGGTAGATTACATGCCTGACATGCTTGAGGCCCTCGCACAGAAAAAAGTTAAATATATACAGTATAATTTTAGGTTGAATTCTTCCATGAAACTGTCCAACATTAACTTCATCTACAAGTATGTTTTTATATCAAGTCCCTTTTGCCATATGAGCAATATCTGCACTGCACCATTGCAGTTTTCCTTTCTACCATTCCCGTGGGCATGAGTTATCTTCCCAGTGATGATCTATATATCTGGAGATCAGTGATGAGAATTGGACTTTTCCAAAAGAATGCTTTATAAATAAACAGCATGTTTCTTATCGTCCAATATTAACCACTGCAGAAAATAGTTGTAAAAGTGGAGTTAGCCTGTGATTTGAATATCTGGTGTATTATTTGACTACATGTAACTATTGTATATAGTTGTTTTACAATCTGTAGGATTGAATTCTAGAGACTTTAGCTCAATTCCAGAATTGAGCTCTTTATTTGCTAAATAAAAGATATGGGCAAGTCAGTTCATCTAAGTTTTTATAGTTGTAAGTTGCGCTTACAGTAACCACCTAAAAGGTATACTGTGAAGATCAAAATTAGTCCAGAATCCATAGCAAATTCTTCAGTAAAGGGTTGCATCTATTATTCTTGTCTTTAAAGTTGTTATTTTCTTGGAAAATGCAATTCAATTTAAAAGACCTACTTTGAAAAATATTGACGTGTTTATTAAAAAGGTTTATGATTCAACTTTAAACCCCTCTGAAGTCTGTGACTTCAACTTTTCAAAAATTATTTTGAAGTCTTTCCTAAGAGATTTTTTGTGTAAATTATCTTGTGTTTATTTTTAAGCCTCTGCAACATTGACAACACTGCTAATAAACCAAAGATAATAAGAAAAAATATTATAGTAAAGAGAATGGTTCTTTTCAAAGGATTTACAAAAATGTATATAGAACACATTTTAAAATGATGACAAAAGTAGCTGAAGCACACTTATAAGTATGCAGGCTGATATATTATTATTTTTGGTACTGTTTATAATGCCTTTAAGAAGTTAGTTTCAGAGTGTTTGTTTAGGCAGTACTGTAATTGCTTTCATTAGGGAGAAATTAGCTTCATACCTTCTAAGAATATTTTAGAACAATCTGAAGTAATGATAAAATATACTTGGCACATTATCTCTTATTTTGGAAACTGTACTAATACTCATTAGTGGGTCATTAGGGCAAACACAAATATGCCAAGTTTAATGAACTATTAGATATAGCATTTTTGACAGTAATAACCATGTATTATTTATAAGTTCACAGCATATGTAAGATTTTTAATAATACTTATTATCTTATTTCATCTACACAGCCGTTACGTGCCATGGGAAAGCATCGTTACGCTGATTCTGTAGGGAGCAAGAGGGACTGTCTGGGTCTGTACACAGGTGGTGCACACAGTGATAGACGGTGCAGAGGGACTTCTCACTGGAGACCCAGCTCACACCCTCACGCCTGCCTCCTCCTCACTAGTAACTCTGGTTTAGGGAGCTTGAAAATTTGGTGGGCTGTTTTATTTTTGTCTTGAAGTTTTGACTGCTAGTAGAAGATTTGGTTTGAAATAAATCCTATACCAATCAAACATCTGAGTTAAGGTCAAAGATTCACCCACTGCTTGTGAAGCGAGCAGGAAAGAATGCAGGACTCAAATCAATTCCTGAGTGCTGAGGACAAATGGCAAGGTGACCACAAAGGAGGGGAGCTGGTGATTCAGATGGTCAGAACAGGGGACGGGACAGAGCCTAGTAGTGGCGCTGAGGCTGGGTTGGTGAGAAGAGAGAAAGGGGAAGGAAGTTTTGGTGGCGCAGTTTGCTCATGAGAATGAAGGTAGGTGTAGCTAATGAGTATAGTTGTCTCAGGCTGAGGGGGATGATGATAGATAAGATTGGAAGGGATTAAATAAGCAGAAGGTAAAGAATTTGTACTTCATTCTCTAGGCACTATTTACCTGGGGAAAACTGCGTGAAGAGCAACTTGATGAGGCAGTCCTGTAAAAGGAACAGAAAGTGCTGGCTGTAAGGGTTCAGGACAAGTGAGTGTTGGAAGGAGAAATAATGAGTAGCCCTTTAGGAAGGACAAGAGTGGCCCAGGAAGTGTTGATCAAAGGGTGGAGTCCATGCTGCCAGCTCACCAGCTTGAGTTTTTAAGCTGTTGCACATGCAGATGTCTCAAGTGATAGTCACGTGTAGTTTTGTGGAAGTCTTGCATAGCTTTTAGCTTGTAATGGTCAAGGAACTAAATTCACTTATCTCTTTTGTGATATAAGTTCATATTGTGCCTTGAGAAGAGAGATGAAAACCGCCCGAGCTGGCTGAGCCTTTTCAGTAAAACAACAGTGAGAGTTTTAGCGCGGTTGCCCACCACCACGAAGTTGCTCGGGGGGCTGATATTGCGGATGTCTTTTGCAGGCATGCAGCGGCTGCATCATATCAGTTGGGGGTCAGATTCCAAACAACCTGGCAGTCCCTCTGTACAAGAATGGTGTCAAGATCATGGGTACGAGCCCACTGCAGATCGACAGGGCTGAGGACCGTTCCATTTTCTCAGCTGTCTTGGATGAGCTAAAGGTGGCTCAGGCGCCGTGGAAAGCCGTTAATACTTTGGTATGGAGAGAGACGAGTGTGTCTCTTTAATCTTGTTTATTGAAGAATTATAAGCTGAATGCTGACTATTGGAGATGTTAACTAGAGGCCTGATAGAATGAACACCAGGCCGAGTGCAGAGTGAAGATACTGTATATTGCTGTGTTTCCAGGATTGCGTGTAAATACTGCTTATAAATAGACAGCAGTATTCTCATTAAGATTCAGACAATGAAAAGAAGTTCAGACTATTTTTGAACCAGATTTGATATTTAGAATTAGGAACTAGGAATTTTATGTATCTCAGTGTCCAATTTACATTTTAATGGAGTCTTTTGAGAGCAAGAATAAAGAGTTAGGTTATCCCTTGATCTAAAGATACCAGTCTGAATATTCATTGCATATTTTAAACTAGTCACACATTTTTTATTGCTGTTTCTACTAATTAGAATGAAGCACTGGAATTTGCCGAGTCTGTGGGCTACCCCTGCTTGTTGAGACCTTCTTATGTATTGAGGTAATGTATTGTTTTCTGAGACAATGATTCAAAAATTGGAAATTCAGAAATGCGTGCTGTATGCTGATAGCTCTTGGCTTTGATGTGGAGTGATTTGTAAATCCATCCACAACCTCCAAGCCACCACGGCCAGTCTAAGGGTGTCCTTCGGCTTAGTGGTTTTCCTTTGGGTGATAGCAACAGGAACGAAGGACATTTGTACATCTACAAGCATAGCTTGAGGCATCTCCTTGACACACTGAAAGCGGATAGTTTTACATGAAAAAATAGGACAATTAAAACATTGGAACATCTCTTACCAGCATCAATTTTCTGGTATCCAGTGTTCTCTTCAACTATTAGCACCTTTTGATAGTGCCTTCGTTTTGCAATTTTGAGTTTTTGAGATCAGAGTTTTTAACAGATGAATTATAATGGTCAGGAACATGGGAAGTAGAATCTTTTATATTAAACTTTGAAGCTAGGTTCTACCATCAAAAGAGAAGCTGTGAATTATCATTTGTTCTCTTCAGATGCTACCACATGTAAGGAACCATTTCACTAAACAGGGGATAATAGGAGAAATACAGTTTGCTGTGCACAATTTGAATGTGTAAATGGAATTTGTGATGGGATCCTTTAAAATAATGAAAAATTTCAAATGAGGTGGAAAACTTTCCATTTTTATTGAAATTACATTTTGTGCAAACCACAATGTACTACAACTACTTCTTTGAGGAATTAATGTAAATTAATTTAAACAACACATAGATATTTAAAGAAAGAATTGGAGAAAATAGCTTTGACTTTTGCAATTCCTTTTCCATTTTGCAACCTATATCTTTGTTCCAGTTTTTTATACTCTGAATTATTAGCATTACTGTTCTAGCCTTCTTCTCATAAGCAGTGAAGCAATTAAAGTTCTCTATGCAGAGTTTTATAATAGAGTAGGAAAAATAAAGATTACTTTTAAAAGAAAGGGGAAAGTAATTTTTCTTCCTTGTTTTGCCTTCTTTTTATTGCTCCTACATTCTTCCCCTCCCCTCTCATTTTGGAAATGTCAAAACTCAGAGTAAATTGATTTCAGATAGCATTATTTCTTAAGTATTTAGAAGGAACGACACAGTTGAATAAGTTTCAATCAGCTACAGTACATTATATTTGCAAATGTTACTAAAAATAATTGATTCTTTTATAATGGAGGCAGTAGAATGACCTGGTTTGACCGTGTATCAGCGAGTGAAGAATAGTTGTTGGTAACAGACTCTGAAGAAACATGGTTAGAGAAATTAGGCTCTGGGATAAATCCAGTTCAAGTTGAAGAATTACTTCGAGCTAGTAAGGCATTTAAACAATAAGTCCAAAAGAGCAAACTTTGGGGAAATACAATCTCTAGAGCAAGCAGGACCTACTTGGGACCTTTCTCTCATCCTGGTGACAGTTTACTTTGGTTGATTATCCTCGTGTTTGAATGAAGTCTCGATTTAGGGAAAGATGCCTTTCCATTAAGCATAGATTTGAACTAGAGATTTCCTGGAAGTATTCTGAGAGTCCATCCGGTTTAGCGTGCTTTACTTTTGCAGCAGTAAAAGATACTAACCTGCTTTTCCCAACTTGTTTCCCAGTGGGTCTGCCATGAATGTGGTGTTCTCTGAGGATGAGATGAAAAGATTCCTGGAGGAGGCCACCAGAGTCTCTCAGGTAGGGTCCAATTTCCTCCTGTTGACTTTGACCTCTTTGGTTAATTGCTGTCTTATGCTGTGTGCTGTTTTACTTTGCACCATGCTGTTCGGATGGTTTCCTGTTTTTATTTTATTTTTTCCTTCTACATATGAGTCTCTGCAAGAATGAGAAAACTCAAAAGCTTTAAATTTTAACTAGATTCTAATGGTCAGTGAAAGAGGAAATACTGTGCATGTTTGGTCAAAACAGATTTGTACATTTTTAGAGTTCAAGTGTCTAAAAGGATAGGCACTCTTGCTGAAAACTGGATATGCATCTTGTACCGGTCCAAGAATTCCTGGGATTCTCAGTCCCAAAGCCTAACCAGTCATTTCATCCCTAACCTGTGAAAGCTTTCCTAATTTTAAATTCTCATACCTGGGGACTTCGCATTCATCAACCATGCAATTTGAATAGTGAATCTCCTCACTCATCTATGGATTTTCTTCTCATTTTAGCATATTTCATTTGAGACTTAATAAAACTTTTTAATTTTGTAGTGACTCATCCACCTCTCTTCACTCCCCCTAGCTTTTACTTTCTTTTTTGCATTACCTTGGTGTTGATCCATTTAAGATTTACCCAGTGGAGTTATTGATCTTCAGACCTTGTTCTGTAGAGGATGAAAGTAATGTTTTCCTTTTAAAAGCTTGCAAAAGTTAGTTGGAATTAAAAAAAAAAGACCAACTCATAGAGAAGAGTTCGACATTAGGTAAGTGGAATTTGGAGGAAGCTGAAAAATGAAATCAGCCACATTTCAAAGAGAAATAGAGAACATGAATTATTCCTATCACATAGGAAGCTGTGTGGTTCTTGTTCCTCCAGGATGTTTGGGTGAAGAAAGGAATGGATGAAGATATAAAGGGTGAGAATGGGCAAAGGATGTACAGAAAGAAATCTAGGAGTTTAGAATTCATACTGGTGTGAAAGTCAGATAACTGAGAAGAAAATATCTTCAGTGGGCTTGTTTTCATTATGTGCCCTGGAATGAGACACAGACTGTCTTCTCCCTTATGTTATTCTTTGCCAGAGATCCTGCACCCTTTTTGAGAGGCTAGCAATTATCCCCAGCTGGTTCCAGACATGTGATTGAGGAAGATTTCTCCTCTTCTGTGTCTCACTTTATTATATGACTAGGATGCAAAATATGGTACTGATTATACTGATTAGTTTATAGTATTTCACAAAGAGTAAATTTTTGTGTTTTGAGATAGGTTGGCCTTGAACTCACTATGTAGTTCAGGCTGGTCTCAAACTCCTGGTAATCCTCCTGCCTCAGCCTCCTGAGAGCTGAGAAAATGAAAAGGGGACCAGGTAATAGAGAGGGGGGAGGAAGTTGGGATGGGGAGAAGGGAATGTAAAAAAGAACGTGTCATATACATGTACCAAATACGTAATGAAATAGTCGTTACGTATCACATACATGTGCTAATAAAATGAAAGATGAATTATAGAGCAGGACTGAATTCACGAGAGAGATTAGTGGGTTATTGTAGCTCATGGAAAAGATGACAGAAGCTTGGAGAAGAAAGACAGCAAAGGAGGAGAGAAACATTGAGGATGTGCACTGTTGGGAATTAGTGCATGCTCGGATGTTGGGACTCAAAGAAGATAAAGGTGTTAGTTAATTTTAAGAGCGACACAGAGAAGCAGGAGATAGAGTACTCTGGAGCAGCGGAGAAGCAGGATTTATCCAAGGGAAGAATTTATTGGGGGAGGGGTTGAGGACAAGGAAAACATTCAGCTTGGGTGGAT
>RJWT010006994.1:0-28245 GCA_004365215.1 Cuniculus paca | reverse complement strand
AATGTTGAACTCATTCATTATGATGTTTCTTAATACTATATTTATGGCTATAAATTTTTCAAAACCAATGACTGATGCATTTTATAAGTTTGTAAGTTCTGTTTCACAATCACAAGTTTCTAGAAATTTATAATCAGGTTAATTGAGGGATATTATACATGTATTAAAATTCATCAATTCTGAGAGAATTATATGACTAGTTCTGAGATAAATGTATACACTGTACTCATACGTCACTACAATCAAGATATAAAATACTTCCACTACCCTAGAAAAGTCATCTCATACTATCTTGTACTGAATTCCATCGACACATATACTGCAAAACTGACAATTATTATTAAATTTGTTTATTCAAAAAGTTCATACAAGTGGAATTATACAGTATGTGATTTTTCCTTGCTGTTTTGGGCTTATTTTACTTAGCATACAATACTTTTAATTGTCATTCCTGATATTGTGAATAATTTATTTCTTTTTATGATTATAGTACAGTCTGTTTATCCAGTCATCCATTGAGGAACATTTTGTGGTCATTATGAATAAAACTTTGTGAACATACATGTTAAATTATTTTTATAGATTATATATATACACATAGATTTCATATACATATATAGATAGATACAGATTATATATATTTAATCTACTAGGAGTAGTAAATATCTAGGAGTAGAATTGTTAGATAATGTACTGTGTGTTTACCTATAAGAAACTGTCAAATTACAGTCTAGTATGGGAGTCACACTAGTAGTATACAAGAATTACAGTTTTTCTACACTCTTGTCAACACTTGATATTGTCAGTCTTTTTTCCATTTGAGGTTATTTATATTGATACATCATTGTTGCTTAATTTGCACTTTTAAAGTGATTAGTAGTGTTAAGTATATGTACTTATTGGGCATCTGTGGATTTTTTTGTAAAATATTTGTTCAGAACTTTTCCTGTAATTTAAACCAGATGGGTTCCCTTTCTAGTGAGTTCTATGAGTTCTTTATATATTTTATATTAAGTAATTATGCATATACATATTTTCAAATATTTCCTCACAATTTATAGCTTGCATTTTAAAATGTAGCTATTATGCACTTGTAATTTAATTTTTTTTATTGTATACTTCTATTTTATGTCTTGTTGAGTGAAACAGTGTTCTTTACATTTTGTATTTTAAAAAACTGTCCTTATAGTCCAGTACTTGATAAGATTTTGTTAATGTTTAATGTGTTTTTGAATAGAACCTAAAATCCCTAATTAACTTATAGAATACATATATGCATGTACATATATATGTATATATATATATATATATATAGCATACATGTGTATAACTCCATAAGATTTTTAATTGGATTATTAGATGATAGCTCTTCCTATATTCTTATGCCCCCTTTGTCATTTGTCAATCATTAAGAGTTATTGAAATGCTGAGGTATGATGGTATAGTTTTTCAATTCTTTCTTCAGATACGTTAATATTTACCTTAACACTATTTTATCAGTTTTCACATATGAATAATTGGTATAATTTGGTGTCTTTCTCATCACCGAGATACAATCCTCAACATTCCCAAGTTAAATTTCAGCTCACTTTTATTTTATTTATTTTTTGGAGACAGGGTTTCACTATGCAGTTCAGGTTGGCCTTGAACCCATTTTGTACCCCAGGCTGTCCTCAAACTCCCAGCGATCCTCCTGCCTCAGCCTCCTGAATCTAGGGATTACAGGCGTGCATCGCCACGGCTGGCCTCAGTACACAGTTTGTGGAAGTTTCAGTCTGTAGTTGTCAGCTGGCTCCAGGATGGCATAGCAGAGGATCATCACAGAGGAGAAACAGCTCATGGTGTAGCAGACAGGGGAGGCAAAGCAGCAAGCAGTAAAGAAGAACCAGAAACAGTAGCAGCGAGGCGAGCCTCCCTTCCCTTTTAATCTCCTCCATACTACAAGCCTTTTGGGTGATGCCAGCCACTCCCAGGGTGGGCTTTCCCATTATCCACACCCAGAACTATATGAGAACAATTAGTGGACAATTTAGCACCACACATGGTTAATCTCAGTGTCACAAACCCTAGATCCAGCCAGCTCCAAAAAGCCCCAACCACGGGCTCATGAGGCTTTGGGCAGATATCTAGATAGCAGCCGTAATACTTGGTGAATTTGAAGGTTATATGCCCAGAGGGAGAAGATCAGAGAGAAACTTTGCTTATGAAAAGATTTCTTCGAACTTCACTTGGAGTATCATTTGCTAAGTTCCAATCCTGCACTTACAAAGTGAGCACTGCATCTAACTTTTATAAAAGATGACTGCAAGCAGTTTAGTTCTTACATTTTTGTGATAATTTATTAGTAGTTATTTTATTAAAAAGAAATTTAAAATGGAAGTGATCATTGTATATTCTATAATTCCATCTTTCAGATAATTTTAGATTAAAAAAACATGTTTATTTTATCAACATATTTGCTTTAGTAGATGATCTTGAAAAATAAGTTTAAATTATATTTTCCTACAGATGAAATTATGGACTGAGGATTTACAGGTACAGTTAGGGGTAGGAGAAAAACTAATGCTTTCTGGAGTCTTTGAAGTTAGTAATTTTGTTTTCACTGAGATACTAAATGACTTTCCCAGCTACTGAAATTACTCTTTGTGTAAAACAAATGTAACAAGAGAGATAATAAATTCTGATCAAAATTTCAGAAAAAATATATCAGGTAACAGGGCAATCATAAAGACATGTAAATAGATTATGAAGTTCAGATATATTTTGGCTTAAGAGTTTTGTAATTCTTGGTTTGTTTAAATCTTTTGTTTCTAAAATGAAAACATTTAGAGATATAAACATAATAAAGGATAGCAGCAATTTAATATATGCAAATATATGTCATTTTCCTCTTACATCTTTGCTTGCTGGATGAAAAAGTACTATTAGAGAGGTAAATTGAGAGACAGGGATCAGGCACTGGTCCACATGTAAGTATAGAAAATTTACACAACCACCAGAATCACCTGTCCATACAAAGATTAAACTGTCTCTAAACTTTCTGTGTAGACTTCCTGAAAGGAGTATTTCACATCAAAATTGTTAGCATTCTCTTAGAAAGACTCTCAAGATCAGTGTATGAGAAATTTTGTGAGAAAAATAGGATGGGTTGAGTTTTTCAATAAAATGAATTTTTAAATGGCTTCTTCTATGAAAGGAGAATTTTGATGAGCTACAAAGCTGGAGCAAGTATGGAGCTTTTATGGACCATGGTGTGATGTCTGTCACCTCTTAGAGAACCATATATCTCCATTTAATAATCTATTTCCTGAGGTCCTTGAGACTTCATATAAATTTAAATACATCAGCGTTGATTTTTCAGACAGAATTAGAGAACCTCTGATTTATGGGCCACTCAAACTTGTACCTGTAATAGTGTAATGACAAAGTAGGAGACAATTTTTGATAAATGTCAGCTAAGATTACAGCTCAAACTCATGCTCAATTGGGTCTTGTCTGTGCTGTGTGCTCTTTTGTACCTTTGTTTTATCAATCTATGAAGTGATTCTTGTATTTTATACAACCTTTCAAAATTCATTACTTTTACAAAGGAAAAATATATAAAAATGGGAAAAGTTCTGTGACCTGATTTAAGACCCAAATTAAAGTTTAAAAGATAAAATAATATTATTACTCTGTCTTGTATTCTACCAATTCTGTAAAAAAAAAAGAGACAAAACACTTGTCCCCCTCTACCACTATATTGCAGGCCTCAAAGGAAGACATGCAGACATGTGAGGAAGACATAGCTTTTATTGGAGAATCAGACATCTAAGCAAATAACATAAAAGGATAATGAAAAATTACACAAAATGAAAATAGAAATCAAATGTAACTACAATGATAAATTTAAAGTTGCAGCAGAACGTATTAATATGCCCCTATTTTACTGAGCTGAGTTATAGTTTACCTTTAGTATTCTTTTAATACCCCAAAGTAAATAATCTTATTGTCATGGTTTGTGTCTAGATGTTCCCCCGAAGCCTCATGTGCTCATAGGCGGGGCTTTTCAGAGCTGGCTGGTTCTAGAGTGTGTGATACTGGGATTAAATGCGTGATGATGAGATTAAGGGTGTGTGATTCCTGAATTAGTTCACTGACTGTTTGGCATAGTTCTGAGAGTGAATAATAGCAAGGCTCTCCGTGGGTGTGAGTGCTACCTTCCCTAAAGGTGGTTAGCCTAGAAAGAATGTAAGGGGCAGAAAGAGGATTGCTGGCGTGGCTTGTCACTTGCTGCTTGCTGCTTTTGCTGCCTTCTACTGCCCTGCACTGTTTCTCCTCTGTGATGCCCCTCTGCCATGCCACCCTGCCTTACAGTCAGTCAGTTATGGACTGAAATCTCTACAAACTATGAACCAAAACAAATCTTTTTTCCTTTAACTTTGGGTGCTGGGTATTTTGTTTAGCAACAAGATAAAAGTAACTAAGATATTAAGTTTAGTCATATGCATAGTTTCAATATTAGTATATTTTAATTTGAATGAAAAACCTTCAGTATATTATATGTTGCATTCCAGATGTGATATTCAACTTCATATTTCTTCTATGTTATACCATCCAATTAGAGATGAAGAAAAAAAACTCTGTTCTTTCCCATTTTGGAGTTGTTCCAGACAGCTAAGAACTTCAGGAAAACATGAATAATCCTTTCAATAAATACATTTCTGCTGATTAATATCAGCCTTTCTGTTAAACAGCTAAGGGGACAAAAATAGGAATTGATTTAAAATATGCAAATTCACTGAAAAAGATGATTCTCTATATAGCAATTGATGACAAATGACATTCAAGAAAAAGAAGAAAACTTGCCCATGAAGTTTATTAGTAATTTAATTTTTGCTTTTAGCTTTTTGTGGTTGTTAAAACATTGGATCACAAAAAAGTAAAATAGGTCTGGGGATTTAGCTTAGTGGCCTAAGTGCCTGCCTGGCAAGCCCAAAGTCGTGAGTTCGATCCCTGGTACAAAAAAAAAAAAAGTAAAATAGTGTTTAAACAGCTTTAAAAACTTTATATAAGTGTAGCAGATAAAAAAAATCTTTAATTTTTAATTAGCACTCAAATACATTTTCCTTTAAGGTTTCTTATCAATATCATTTTATGTTGGACTATATTAGGCAGTTGTATAACATTTATTTTGATGTTTTAAAAGGTAAACACAAATATAAAAGAGAATTTTAAATACACAATTTAAAAGAATAAAAAGTACAATTTTACAATCAGTACCCACTGATTGGGTATTTGAACTTGTGCTAGACATGTGGAAATTCAGGAATACCACTGTAGTACTTCCTTTAAAAATACCTTGTAGTTTCCAAACTGCTTTACCAAAAGAGAAAACCGTAACTCAGAGGATTCCAACTTTTATTTAAATGAGAGAAGTGGCATGTGGATTCCAGAGGATGAGTTCTTACTTGAATTTTGTGCTATGTTTAACGCCATTGAACTCCTGTTCAAGGTCCCTTGAACTAAATTGGTTGAACAGAAGCCTTAAATTTCTGAGAGATATACATGGTATCAGAGTGGAGATATTAAGTATGATGAACTGTTTATTTTATTGTAGTTCTCTTTCTACCAGAAGAATAGTACCTTTGTTAACCTTGTTGTGAAAATGAACTTAAGCTTCTTTGGTACACTTAATAAATTTGTTTATCATCATAGTAATACAGTTTCCCTTCTGGATATCTTCTCAGAAGAATTAAAAACATCATACTACAATGTATATGTGCAGTCATGTTTATAGCAACACAATTTGTAATAACTAAAGCTTGGAAACAACACAAATGCCCATCAACCGAGGAATGAATAAAAAAGATTATTTTCACATAATGGAGTACTACTCAGCCATAAAAAGGATAAACTGGAGACTTTTATAAATGGATTCAACTCAAGACCATACTCGTAAGTGACATAAATCAGACTCATATGTATAAACATTGTATTGTCTCACTAGTGTGAGAAACCAAATGAATAAATAAGATCCAAAATGTACAAAAGATATTATGAACTGGCAAGAAACTGTTCAAAAAGAGAAACTGGGATGGGGAAAATGGGAAAGGAAGAAAGAGAAAAAGAAAAAAAATACATGTATACACAAGATAGTTGAGATAGTTATACAGTTAGTTTCTCTTACTTCATTGTGAAGAAAGGTTCATGCTGATATTGTTTGGACAAGATATAATTCCTATGTCTTGTACTCTGAATAACTACTATGAAGACAACAATATGCAACATATTAATGATCGTAACTGACCTACTTAACTATTTTGAAACTGTTTCTTTGTTATTTTTCTATTATTTCTCTTTAAAATAAAACAAAAATAGTAATATATATTGGCCATTTAAAGTTGGATAGTTCAATCTGTTCTTGATTATAAGCCCACAGAAATCCTGGGTCCAATCTATGTATTTGGGCCACTTTCTATATAAACCCATTTTGTGCTCCTAACTGCCCCCAAAGATATTCATTTTGAACAATGCTTCTCATTGGTGATATATTGAATAAAGTCATTTTCATATATTTAATATATGGAAATATGGGGCACTTAAATATTCATATTAGTCGTGAAACTGTGTGCAAGTGGAACTGAGCACTATCAGTATCTGCGTATGCAAGACATGGGTATTCATAGGTAAACTGGGCATGCAATTTTGAGGCAGTGACCTGGTAGCATCCCCTCAATACTCAACAGTGAAATTAACCACTGTCTTCCATAGCCTCCTAGGTCAATTATTTGAGAATATGCTGAATAGTTTAGAAAGTTTTGGGATTATTACATTAATAATGTTTTCTCATGTGACAAAATCAGTGTTAAGTATTATAATATAGCATCTTGGAAAGAAAGTATTGTTTTATTTAAAAGAATAATATTGTCATATGTTGAATAAAGAAATGTTCTGTGTTGTGGTGGTTTGTTGCAGATCATTTGGAGTGAAGGTTAACTGAAAATTCATTTCATATAGTCAATTTAAAGAGTACAATTAATAATTTATATTTGAAAACATTTGCCATATATGAGAAACAAATTAGCCCAAGAGCTCCCTAGCCTGCAATTGGTCTGCTCAGTGAGAGCCTCTTGGCATGATTCCTGTGGATGCTTTGCAGAAGACCATCCTCCCAAATCCCTAGCAAGCACTGGCTGGCTTCCAAAATCAGCTCCAATTTAAGCATGAAGGAGAATTAGTTCAGAGGTTCCCTCCAGCTCTGAAGCTCTGAGCTACTTAATCACTGCTTTGGCTCAGCCTAGGGCCATCACGCGTCAGAGTGGTGACTCATTACTTAGTGAACGGAGTCTGATGCAGGTCTGGGTGGGATGAGAGCTTAATCATGTTCTGTGTTTTTCACAGCAAGCACAATGGGTGCACTTAATCTCCTGTGCTGCCTGAGATCATATTTGATCTACTGACCTGAAGACCAGAACTTTCAACAGAGTCACTAAATTCTGTAATTCTTAGACTCTCCTTTTGTCTTCCTCTTTTTTACTTTCTTTAATGGTGGAAGATATGACTTCATTTCAAATACTCCTGAATCTTTTATTCTTATTTCAGAAAAATAAAATCATTTTTGAAACTAGCTTGATTTTCCTTATTTTAGATTACATTTTTTTTTAGTATGAACTGCTTAAGCTTCCTGATTTTAGGCGAATTTCACTGTTGCTACTAGAGACCAGCTAGTTCAAGATATATATTTGCAAAGAATCTCTTCCCTTAAAGTTTAATAATATTGATTTCTGACCATCTTAAACATTTATACACTGGTTATTAAAAGATTGTATGAATTGTTATTGTTTTGGGCTCTCGGTTATTATTTATTTGTTGCTTTTGTTTCTTGTTTTTTGTGTTTTATTTCATTATTCTCTCTAACATAGAAAGGATAGATGTACATTTATAGGCTTATACATGCCTAGAATTACTCCAAAAGAGTTTACAAGAACTGATTTTATTATGTGTGATGGTATGAACAGCTACTTTGAAGAAAATGAGACATCATGGTAGCCATTGCTGATTTCTTATCACTATGTTTTGAGGTCCAATAATGCGTTTATTCTTTGATTTGATTTGTTTTAGTCTGTTTTCTGTTATTTGATTGCAATATGTGAGAAGGTGCGAACAGCTATTTTGAAGAAAACAAGAGACATTATGGTAGCCATTGTTGATAACTTATTGTCTGATTTTGAAGGCCTGTAATGCTTTCATTCTTTTGTTTTGATTGGTTTTATACTATTTTGTTTCATTTGAATTTATTGTGTGTGAAGGTATGAGCAACTATTTCAAAGAAAACAAGAGACACTATGGTAGCCACTGTTGATTTCCTGTTGTCTTGTTTTGAAGTCCTGTATTGCTTGCATTGTTCTATTCTGATCTGCTTTGTTCTGTTTTATTTTGTTTTATTCTTTTTAAAATGAAAAAAATAAAAGATACTATGATTATTTCTCAACACATTAGAGTGATATGCTGTACAAAGCTTGTAATTGATCGGATATTCTTTACTCAGATTGCAATTAAATCTATTGCAGTTTAAAATTCATTTTTGATTTGTGATAATGATATAATTCATATGTACTGGAGACTATCCTGTATTTTTCAAATCCTCATAAAAATTTGGTAAGAAAAATTTTTGTTGTCTTCATTTCACAGGTATAAAAACCAAGAATTTATGGCTTTATGTGATTTTTCAGAGCCATAAAGCAAGTAATTGGTAGATCACAAAGTAAAGTTCCTGTCATTCTGAATCTGTATTCCTTATTTTTACTTAATAGTGTGTTCTAATACACAGATACACACCCTACAGGCTAAAACTACAAAAGTGTTTAGATTATCTTTGAAATATAAAACTTCCCTGAAGACTGAAACATATTATCTGTGAAATTGAAGAAATCGTTGAATTTTAAGAACATAGTTAAATCTTTTACATGAAGAACCAGACCTGAAACTGAGTCAGCTTCACCAGAATTTATAATGATTTTATGATGTTCAAAGTAGCTAAAATGGTAAGACTAAATCTTTATTGTGTATTTAGAATAGTCTTCATGAAATATGCAGTTACCATTTTATAGCAGAAATGTGGTACTGGAATCCATTATTTCACACGTTACCAAATGAAAATCCTAGTGAAGGCTTTATTCATGAGACTTCTCCATGTAAATTTTCACAATATTAAGTAATCTAATCATTTTCAAAAGTGGGGATTGCAGTAACAGCAATCAGAGCACACATTTAAAACTAAGCAATTTTCATATCAGCTCTTTCCCAGACTTTCGAACTTATTTGAAATGTAGAACCCATAAAGATGTTTATCAAAAATACAATAAGGTGGTGTCCACACCTGCACTCCTGATGAAGAGTTTCCAAAAGCAGTGCAAAATGTCCACATAATTGAATATTTTCTGTTATGTATCATTATTTTTTTAATTCCTTCAGTTTTACACTTGGATTATTTTTCTATTAGGAACTGTCCTAGAAGAATTAAGTGCAAATTCAACTTTATGTATTTCTATGTTTATATCTACCTGTCCTCTTTCCTATGTACCCATTGGTCCATTTTTTGTACATAAGCCTTCACAGATACCAATGACAAGAGGTATGTGAAATAATTAGGCCTTAGACACAGATGTCCGACTGTGTAATAGGCTATAGATACAGAACTGGCTGAGCAGCCAATTCTGTGAATGTCTTCAGGAGCCTAAAGAAATAGGAGCATTTAAAGCTTTCACATTTTCCTTTCTGTGTGGACTCAACTAAAATAACGGCTGATAACATAAGGCAGCAAATTCTTCTTGTGAAGAATATAGCTACAGTTAGAAAGTATCACTGCTGGACACATTCTTGTGCAGGAAAGTTCACAGCCTATCTGACCCTGTTTAAGAAATTCAAAGGGCAATCTTTCCACCCGGCTTTGAGTCTTTCTACTTCTATCTTGGGAATTGTGTTTTTTCAACTAATTGCAGCAACACACAGAACTAGTGGCTGGGCTGAATTCACGTGAGCAAAAGAGATTTAAACATTCGTGGTGTTGTGTAAAGGGACACACTGCTAAAACAAAATTTTTAGCATTCATCAAACCAGCTAAAAATCTATTTTTATGACTAGATTTATGTCATTTTGAACAAATCAAGCTGCATCCTGTACTATTTTTCTCTTTGAAGAAGGAAAGAGAAAAGCTAGAAGCGTAACAGTTAATGTAAATTATTATTTCGTTTTAATCATAACTTTGTACCGGCAATGATTTTTAGAATTGTTACTTTTAGAGAGTAGATTGTGATTTTTTTGCTAAGCCATTTAGTTAGTGTTGACATCACCACTTTGTTATTCTAATGCTTGAAATTATGATGCAAAGATGTATTTTTAAACACTCATGTCTTTGGAGGGAAAAAGGCAGTAAGCTCCCAGTAAATGTCTTAAAGCAGTGAAACTGCATTCTTGTTTTGTCCAAAAATGACATATGAAAGGAGACAGACACTGATGTGGTCTAGGAGCAAGGCAGCCAGGTACTTAGAAAGGATTAGGTTTGCTAATTTAAAAAGGAGGGGGAGAAGCTAAACACATCATCGGTCTAAGAACAGAAACAGGAGCAGCCTTGACTTCAAACCGTGCCATTTATTCCCCCACTTGCAGAGCGTATGCCGCCCTCCCCTCCTCCTCAAGTCTTGAATTTCTCAGTTTCCACCCACATGGTTGTTGCTACCACCTTTTCTCCTCCAAGGGAGACAGGAGGGTGGACTGGCAGCTTCAACTCCCTGGAGAGCTGGTGCAGCTACAGTTCTGGAAATAAGCTCCCTGGGAACAGGAGCTACCTTCTGAGCCCTGAGATTACACACTACGCTCACACGCATGCAGGTCCACATTTGAAGCTCTGTGTGAGTACAAATGCCTAATAGGCTAGTAATATCACCCACAGGAAAATGTTTGCAGAAACTATATTTCAGAATGATTTCTAAAAGCCCTTTTCCCCCTCCTCTCTGAAAATCAAGGCAGGATTGAGAAGCTGTTCACTTGTAATACGATAATTGTAGAGAGCTGTTTACTTCAAAGGCTTTCACATCAAGCTTTTAAGGAGAGCAATTAAAAATGTATCTGTGGAAGGATGAGGATGTACACTGATAATACAAGGGTTGTGATTTTCTTTTCTTTTCCAGCACTCTTCAGATAGGAGTGATGCTCCCCGCACTATGCTTTCCAAGGGCCCTGAGAGAGATTCCCTCAGTTTCAAAGTGCCTTACACCGACTTACAAAGTGTGACAATAAAACAGTAAGGAGAGTTGTTAACAAATATCACAACGAGTGTTGACCTTCTTAAAAAGTGCCCAGGGAGACGGTATGTTGGTTACAGTGATGCTGCCGTGGCCTAAAACATTTTGGAATTCCTCCTCTTGAATTGTGCTCAGAGAGCTGGTTTTATAAACCACCTAAGAAAATGAATGTCATTACCTCGCGGTCACACCTCACCTCTCCTACTGCTGTGAGTGCACTCAGGATGTGTTTAAAACTGAGACGTTTCACATCCACTTTGAATTCAGTGGGATAGTATTTGTTACCCATGGTATTTGCCAGTCTCTGTTTTTGTTTTTTTAGCAGACTCTCTCAATTCAAGTATTCATGATCTGCTTATTGAATTTCAAAAACCCATTCATGAATTGTTCATCACCTAGTAAGATTGACTAAATGATATCTACATCATTTCCATAGAAATGGGCTTATTATTTTATTACTACCAGTTTTCAATATTTTCACTTGGCAGCTAAAAATAATTTTTAAAAAACTCATGAGGAAGTATGGTTCATGAATTTCAGAAGTTCCAGAATATAAGACTGTCCCCCTAGAGTAAGACTGATATACTGAGCTGTATGAACTCCAAACAAAATATAATGCAGGATACTTAAAAGCCCTTAATTAGAAATAAAATGGTAACTTTGTGGTATTGACTATGTAATAAATAGTAGAGAAAAATAAAATATTGTTTTTCAGTTGCATGGGAGTAATTCAAACATAAGAACTATAAATACAGGCTTAATTAACAAACAATTCAAACACTTGTATGTTTTGGGTTTAATTTTTGTTTAGAAATTGTTTCAAATTTTCAAATTTACATAGGTTTCTTAAAAACCTTGATTATATATTTTTAAGTGTTCATAAAAGGCACCTGAACACAATTTTAAAATTCAAGTTTCACTTAAATGCCAATCTTACATAAATTTCATGAAATCAGTTTTGAGATTTTTTAAAAATTATCTTCCAACATACAATGGGATATAAGTCATCATTAAAAATAAAGATATAAGTGAACAAAAGCAATGTAAAAATCTTAATAACATTTCTGAAACATAGTAGATTATGAATAGGTTGTACTGTAAATAAGTGCCAAGATTGAAATAAGTAAAACATACTATATCTGAGATAAATAGGGTAAAATAAATTATTTAATTATTTTGTCTGGTCTTTCTCAGGAGCACCTACTTATTACTAGGCAGTTTCTAGGCAAATATGTACTTGGGGGCTTTGAAAGGGCTGGAAGTGAGGTGAAGAATGATAACTCACCAAGATGTAAAAACATACTTCAACACAATGATTTAGGCAGTCCCACACCATCATTCTAAGTTTTTTTCACAAAGAAAGTAATAGTTATATTTTCCCAGGTTTTGCCTTCCTCCCCAGCAACCAGTGTATCTTGTTATATGGCGAAAAACTGTAGCCAAACACAACTCTAACTGGTAACCTTGCATAGCAGCCTGCTGAAACCCCAGGGCTTTCCGATCTCAAGTTGATTGTTTCCTTCATTTTCTTGTTTCTTGCTCACCTCGTGATTGTTTCTCTGCATTCAGGGAAGTGTAGTAAAGGTACCTCTGATGCCTACAGAGGTTTGCCACCTTGCAGTAGAAAAAGGAAGATGAGAACTTAATTACTCTTGTAATAATTCCAAATGTTCAAACTAGAAACTCATGCGTTTGTCAACCTTTGTTATTTTCATATGCATTTCTCTTCAGAATGTTGCTACTCAAAGTGTGACATAGGACCCGCAACATTATAGTTACCTGACAATGTATTTAAAATGAAGATTCTCAGACATACTTCAAATCTATGGACTAAGAAAGTCAGAATTTATTTATTTTCTAGAATTAATTTTATTGGTAATTTTTGACATACGTAATGATTATATTCATCACAGAGAATTTGTACCTATGCATAATGTATCTTAATTCTTCTCCCATTCTCCTCCCTTCTCTTCAGTCCTTTCTCTCTCCATTTACAAAACTTTGTTTATCTTGTTTCCCTTCCATCCTTTTTAAATGTTTTTTAATCCCTATTCTCTTTCTTCCTTTCCCCTAACCCCTTATTTGTTCCCCCTTCCATTTGAACATTGTTTTTCCTACTTCTCAGCATCTGTCCTGCATTTTGATCCTTATTTACCCTTCAAGTTTCTCATACAAGAGAAACAGTGCAATATTTAAAAGTGTGTGTCTGATTTATTTTACTTAAAATTATGTTCTTAAGGTGCATCTATTTACCTAGAAATGTCTGAAGTTTATTCTTACTTATGGGAGAGTAGTACTCCATTAGATATAGAAACTGCATTTTCTTTATCCATTCATCCATTGATGGGCAAATAGGTTGTTTCCAAGATTTAGCTATTACAAATTGTGCTGCCATAAAAATGGGTGTGCGTATATCCTTGTTGTATGATGCTTTGAAATCAGTATGAAGATTCCTCAAAAAACTAAAACTAGAAGTTTCATTTGACCCAGCCATTCCCTTTCTAAGCATCTTCCTAAAATAGTTAAAATCTGTATTTTAACTCAATATTTCAGGGAGCTCATGCACTTCAATACTTGAGAAACAATATAAGTTCTGGCTATACCTCTTAAAATTTGTGACCTTACTTAGCCAAAGGAGGATTATTTTCTTCATACAATGGCAATAACAATAATCTCATAGGTTTTTTGTGCACCTATTTTGGCATTTAAGAGGGCTCTTTCCATCCCTTTCCAAAGCAAACATTAAAGACCTTAAATTTCTATCAGGATGTCCACCTGTGTATTCCTCAAAGTATCATTTGACAAAACTCTGTGTGTTAGTAAAATGGAGCTCAATTTTAACCTCAAGTCTGTCTCTTTCAAGATTTTTATGAAGATTAAATGGCATAAATCAAGTGAAAATGACTAGTAGATTTTTTGGAACATAAGAATTCCATAAGGTTTACCGACTGAATATGACTGTACTCTAAAATAGCTGAGTGAAATGAGCATTTTGTCTTATTTTTCTAAAACCAATGGACTATAGTTCTAAGATCCAATTCACTGATTTAAGAACTATTTTGGAAGAATATTTGTTTACTAAAATGTAGACACAGCACTGAGTCTTAAGCATATATTGGCCAGGAAGTCTTCACGTCTTATATAATTGATTCCTTGATAATCTGGCCATACCATATTTCTTTTTCTTCTTCCTCTTCCTATTCCTAAGTATATCTCTTAATTGAGTGCATTGCCCTTTCAAAGATCTTGTGTTCAGATCTTACATTAAAAAACAGGTTTAAGAAATGATTTCATAGAAATAAGTTTCTGGCACACAATTGTTTTTACATAAATGTTCATATATTGAAAGTAAATATGCCTTAATACCAATACGTTTTTTCTTTTTACATATTATCATGATGTACAAACATATTTTTAAAAATATTTATTGAGAGATGACAGTATACCAGGCACTTCTTTATACCATGGAGACTCAATGGTTTAAAAGTAAACAAAAGTCCTGCCCTATTAAAACGACTACATGTCTAGAGGCAAAATAATAAACCTAGATATAGATTTCATAGCCTCTATAACTTTTAACTCAAAAGGATAACAAAATATAGTCATCTCCATAGATGTAGAAAACACACTTCAAGAAGTTCAACACTTTTTCATTATGAAAACAATAAAAAGATTAAGTGTAAGAGGAACATGTATCAACATAATAAGAACCATTTATAATAGCCAATAACTAATGTTATTCTTAATGAGGAAAGACTGAAAGCTTTCTAAGATCTGAAACAAGACAAGGATGCCCATTTTCATTAACTTTATTTAATAAAATCCTGGAAAGTTGAACCAAAGCAATCAGACAAGAGAAAGAAAGAAGGGGCATCCAAATTGGAATCAAAGTCAAATTGTCACTGTAGACAGTATGATCTTTCATTTGGAAACACCAAAAACTTTGAAAAAATTGTTAGAATAAATAAGTTCAACAAAGTTGCAGGATACAGTGTCAACATACAATGTCAGCAGTTGATACATGCCTTGTATGTCTTATGTTATTATGACATATACATAGCCACTAAAGTGTATATTCTTCATTAAAACTATTGAAAAAGTATTGTGAACTACCTGAAATGTAAGTTAAGGAAATAACCCCATGTTCAGTATTTTAAAAATCTCAAAATAAATGTAATAAAAGATCTCTATAATAAAAATTATAAAACGTTGATGAAAGAACTTTAGGAAGATCCCAAAAATGTAGAGAGATATCACATATTCATGGATTAGAAGAATCAGTATTTTTAGAATGACCACACTACACAAAGCTATGTGTAAATTCAATACAATGCTTATCAAATACAAACATTCTTCACTAAACTGGAAAGTATTCTAAAATTTATATGGAGCCACAAAAAATTTTTAATAGTCAAACCCATCTGAGCAAAGAGAATAAAGCAAGATGTATTATGTTTACTTGACTTCAAAATACACTACAAGGCTGTAGGAATTATAATAGCATTGCTTAGAAAGAGAAATACACTAATGGAATAGAATAAATAGTCTAGAAATAAACCTCATGCATTGACAGTCAAATGATTTTCAATGAAGATGCTAAGAACATGCATTAGAGGAAGGACAGTAAGTGGTGCTATTCAATTCAATAAATCGAATATCTACATGCAAAGGAATGAAAGTAGAACCTCTGTCTGCTACTGGTTAGAAAACTTCGGTGGATTCACTAATAGGCAACGTGGAACACCCAGCTGAGCTGAATCAGCATGGCGCTGGGAGTGGAAGGCCCCCCTGAGGATTGTTGCCAACAGCATAAAGGAGAACTGGGGAAGACGATGTGCTGTTGATTCTCCTGGAGAAGCGTGTCATGCTGGTTTTCCTGATGTGAACTCAACTATTTTCATCATCGGAGGAGCTCGGGTCCTTGCTGTTGGGTCCTTGCTGTTGAGTCCTTGCTGTTGCTGAGGATAGCTGTGGTTCTTTTCAGGGGAGCTCTGGTCCTTACCCTTACCTTGGGCATCACTTCCTGGCTTCAGTATAGATCCCTCAGCATAGACTCTCTAGCTTCCATCACCGACCTTTGAGCCTTCCCAGGGCACATCCTTGATACAGACTTGCATGAGACATTGTCATTGGTTCTAGGCCTCTAGCAGGACTCATGGAAGACATTGCTGTGGGATTGAGACCCTCAGCTGGATTCTTTGGGTCTCTAGTGCGTGGACAGATTTCCTGCACTCTTTTTGTATTTGACTCTTTGGGTTATAAAATAATCCAGTAAATCATGAGTCTTGTATTAAATCTTTTCCCTTGTAAACCCTGACTACAACAAAAATCAACTCAAAATAGAATAAAGATTTAAATTTGTAACCTGAAACTATTAGAAAAAAACATCGAGGAAATGTTTCGTTGGCATGTGCCAGGATATTATTGGATAAGAACCCAAAAGCACAGCAAACAAAAGCAAAAATGTACAAATGGAACTATACGCTAATAAAATAGTCTGCAAGGCACAGGAATCAATCAAAGTGCAAAGACAACCTAAATAAGACAACGGGAGACAATATTCGCAAACTATACATATGACAAGAGGTTAGTATACACAATAAACTTCAATAGCATAAAGTGATGACCTGGTTAAAAGGTTGGCAGTAAATCAAAACAGATTTCTCAAAAGAAGGCAAGTGACCAACACGTACATGGAAAGCCATGGTCAATATCACTAATCATCAGGAAAATATAATCAAAACCACATAGAGATATTAATTCACTCCAATAAGAATGGTTATTAACAAGAAAAATACAGGTAACAAGAACTGATGAGGTTGTGGAGAAAAGGGGATTCTTGTACACTGTTGGTGGCAATGTAAAACTACCACTATGGAAAACAGGATGTAGTTTTTCGTAAAATTAGAAACAGAATCATCACATGATCTGGAAGTCCCACCTCCGGATATATATGTGTGTATATATATATATATATATATACATATATCCAAAGCAAATGAAATCAGTGTGAAACCCATGTACTTCATGTTCATTGCAGCACTGTTTATAATAGGCAAGAAATAGAAGCAACCTAATTGTCCAACTGATGAATAAAGAAAATCCAGTACATATACACAATAAAATACGATTTAGCTCTAAAAGAATGAAATTCTATCATTTGAGGTAACATGGGTGAAACTGGAGATCCCTATATCAAATAAAACAAGTCAGGCACAGAAAGACAAATGCTGTATGATCTCACTCCTATACCAAATCTAAAAATGGCTGGTCACATAGAATTTGAGAACAGAATGATGACTACCAGAGGCCAGGGAGAATGTGTTGGCAAGGAGTGATGGAGAAGGATCCATAAGGACTGAGTTGTAGTTAGGAAGAAGTTCAGATGCACCTTTGCACAGGATGACTATAGGTAACAATAGCATATTACACATTTCAAAAGGCTAGAAGAAAGGATCTTGGCAATGTCACCAACAAGAAATATTACTTGGGGAGAAAAATATGTTTAATCTGATACATGCGATATATGTGTATATACATGGTATCACATTAATTTGTACAATTATATGGTTTTGTCTGAGTGCACAAGTACATTATGAAATGGATCATAAGTCTAAATGTAAAATGCAAAACCACAAAACTGCTAGAACAAAACATGGAAGTAAGTCTAGAAGACCTGGGGTTTGATGAGGACTTTTTAGACAAAGCACCAATGGCACACTAAATGACAAAGACATATATAAGATAGACTTCATTAAACATTCCTGCTCTGCAAAAAGCAGTGTGAAGGAAATGAGAAGGCAAAACAAAGACTGCTAGAAAATATTTGCAAAAGACTTATTGGATAAGAAATTACTGTCCAAAATATACAAATACTGTTAGCAAACATCTCACTAAAGAAGATACACAGATTGTAAATAAACATATGATAAGTTGAGTTACACTTTATGTCATTAGGTAAAGGAAAATTAAATAGTACCATTACATGAGATACCATTACATGCCTATCAGTATAGCTAAAGTCAAGAATATTTCCCAACACAAATGAGCCTGTTGTAGAGGTGAATGTGGTCTCCCTCTCCTATTCTCTTGCTCTGGGTTTTCAGGAGATTCTATAGGATTCATTTCCTAAAAACTTTTAGTTTTTTTTTTTTTTTTTCTGTTTTCTTTCTGGGAGTTCAGAGCCAGGTACTTCAGCAAGCACTTCTGCAAGGTGCAAAACTGATCTAGAAAGTCACACAGACTAACCCTTTGATCCTTACTTGCTGCTGCAAAAGATCAACAATAGTCCACCCGCCGAGGTCACCATTATTTTGAAAGTACAGCCAACTGAACTCAAATCTCCTTTGGCAGCATCAACCTTACTCTATTTTCAGTTCTAGAATTTCTCTTTCCCTTTTAAATTCCAAGTATTTCAGGAAAATCTGTTTTTCCAATAATTCCTCTGTTTCTTCTAACATGATAAGCATATCTATTTTTAAATCCAGTCTGCTGATCAAAATAAATTTCATGAGTGTATTATATCTATCTTTATCTTTTATTTGAATGAAACTTTATTAATACATAATTTTAAAAATTGAATTTCAGATACCACATAACGGAAATGTAAGTGATGTGAAGTTTCTCCAAAAAGTGTTCAAACTTTCTGTTGCTGGGTGTATGGAATGTAAATTGACTATTATAATCCGATTCAGGTTGAAGCTAGATTTCAGTATTATTAAGGATCTGTCAAGTTTTGGTTTATGTATAATCTTGAGTTTAGCTCTTTAGTTAAATCCAAAGTGTCCACAGGTAAAATCTGAACTCTAATCCCGGTTTGTTAACACACTAACACTACTGAAAATTTTTCTTTAATTTTTCAGTGTTTCTTTTCTTAATCTTGTGCCCTGTTTTAAAATTTGGCAGATATCTTGCATGAAACTGAATTTATGTCAGTTTTTATAAGTAGTTTTTTTTATATTAAAGAGGTCAAAGCAAAACAAAACAATATAAGAAACAAAGGACACAAATAAACAACATTAACAAAAAATTCAAACAATAACAATATAGGCTTTCAAAACAAGGAGGTAGGAACTTAACAAAGGTTGTTATTTTGTATAGTTATTTTCAGAAGAGTTACTCAGATTACCAGATATAGACATGCAAAACTGACTTAATCCTATGAGTGTTAACTGTTTTGTTCTAAGAACTAATAGAATTAGTAGTTCAATCATCTTAGCTATCTTAAGGGTATATATACAAATTTGTATTTTTTTCTTTTCCCTCCCTTCTTTTCTCCTTTTCCCTATCTGATTTATTTTTCCCCTTTGAGCAGTTTCTTACCCTTTTACAATATTTATTGAAGATTTTGGATCTCATTTACTCTTTCAGTTTCTTACACTAGGGAGAAAAGACAGTATTTACACATATGAGTTTGATTTATTTCACTTACGAATATGGTCTCAAGTTGCCTATAAAAGCAAGACCATTTACCTATAAAAGCTTCAAGTTTATCCTTCTTTATAGCTGGTTAGTACTCCACTGTATAAAAATACCATGTCTTTTTATCTATTCCTCACTTAATGGACATTTGGGCTGTTGCCAATATTTGGCTATTACAAATTGTGCTGCTATAAACATGGGTGCACATGTATCACTGTGGTATGATGTTTTCACTTCTTCTGGGAATATGCCCAGAAGCAGAATAGCTGGGTCAAATGGGACCTGCAACCCCAGTTTTTTGAGGAAACTCCAGACTGATTTCCACAGTGGTTGTACCAGTCTACACTCGCACCAACAGTGGAGAAGAGTTCCTTTTCCCCCACAGCCTCTCCAGAATTTGTTATTGGTTGTTTTCTTGATTTTGGGCATTCTTTCTGAAGTGAGCTGTAATCTCAGCATTGTTTTAATTTGCATTTCTCTAACGCCCAATAGTGCTGAACATTTTTTCATATATTTGTTTGCCATTTGTATTTCTTCAGCTGAGAACTGTATATTCATCTCAGATGCCCAATTTTAGATTAGGTCTTTGAATTTTGGGGGCCTGATTTTTTAAAATTCTTTATATGTTCTAGATAGAAGTGCTTTGTCTGAGGGACAACTGACTAAGATTTTTTTCCCAATTTGTGGGTTTTCTTTTCACTCTGTTGGAGATTTCTTTTGAGGTGCAAAAACTTTTTAATAAGATGAGAACCCAGTTGTTAATTTTGGGAAGTATTTCCTGTGCAGTTAGATTTTTGTTCATGAACTCGCTGCCTACACCTATGTCTTCAAGGTTTCTACCTACTTTGTCTTCCAGATTTAGTGTTTCTGTTTTAATATTTAGATCTTTGATCCATTTTGACTTTAGTTTAGTGCTTGATGATAGGCATGGTCTAGCTTTATTTTTTGGCATATGGAAAGCCAGTTTTTCCAGCACCATTCATTGAAGAGGCTATCTTTCTTCCAGTGAAAATGTTTGGCCCCTTTGTCAAAGATGTGGTGACTGACTGTGTTTGTAGTCATGGTTGTATCTTCTAATCTATTCCATTGCTCTTCAGGTCTGTTTTGATTCCAGTGCCATGCTGATTTTATCATAGTAGCTTTGTAGTATAACTTCAAGTCAGGGATTGTGATGCTTCCTGTCTTGCCTTTGTTGCCCAGAATTGCCTTTGCTATTCTAGGTCTCTTCTGGTTCCAGATGAATTTTAGGAATGATTTCTCTAGATCTTTGAGGTATGCTAATGGTATTTTGATTGGAATTGCATTTAATTTGTATAACAATTTTGGGAGAATGGCCATTTTTACAATGTTTGTTCTTCCTATCCATGAACAAGGAATGTCTTTCCATTTTCTGACATCCACTTCAATTTCTTTTTTCAGAGTACTGTAATTTTCACTAAATAGATTTTTTTACTTCCTTTGTTAGATTGATTCCTAAGTATTTCATTTTATTAGATGCTATTGTGAAGGGTGTGGTTTCTCTTATTTCTCTCTCAGTGAGTTTGTTGTTTTTGTATAGGAATGCTATTGATTTTTGAGTGTTGGCTTTGTATCCAGCTACATTACTGAATTTGGTTATTACATCTAGAAGTCTTTCAATGGAGTTCTGGGGGTCTTCTATGTAGAGTATCAAGTCATCTGTGAATAATGATAATTTAGCTTCTTCCTTTCCTATCCTTATTCCTTTTATTTCTGTCCCTTGTCTAATTGCTCTGGCTAATGTTTCCAGCAGTATATTGAATAGGAGTGGTAGTAGTGGATATCCTTGTCTTGTTCCTGATTTTAGAGTGAAAGCTTTCAGTTTTTGACCATTTAATGTGATGCTGGCTGTTGGTTTGTCATAGATGGATTTTATCAGATTGAGGTAAAGACCATCTATTCTGATTTAACCTTAGGGTTCTTATCATGAATGAGTGTTGGACTTTATCAAAAGCTTTTTCTGCATCTATTGAGATGATCATGTGATTTTTATCTTTGGCTCTATTGATATGGTGTATTATGTTTATTGATTTGCATAAGTTGAGCCATCCTTGCATTCCTAGAATGAATCCCACTTGGTCATCATGTATAATCTTGATGACTTGCTGCATTCTGTTTGCCAGTATTTTATTGAGGATTTTTGCATCTATGTTCATTAAGGAGATTGGCCAATATTCTCTTTTGTGGTTGGTTCTCTCTCTGATTTTCATTTAGGGTAATACTTGCTTCCAGGAATGAGTTAGGGTGAATTGCTTCCCTTTCAATTTCATTGAAGAGTTTGAAAAGTGTTTGCATTAAGTCATCCTTGAATTTCTTGTAGAATTCAGCTGTGAATCCATCAGGTCCTGGGCTTTTCTTTGTTGGTAAGGTTCTAATTACATTTTTGATTTCCTTAACTGAAATTGGGTTATTGAGCAGTTTTACATCTTCTTGATCCAGCTTTGGTTGTTTATATGTTTCTAGGAATCTGTCCATTTCTTCTGCGTTATCGAACCTATGAGAGTAAAGGTTTTCAAAGTAGATATTGATGATCTTCTGTATTTCCACAGGTTCTGTAATGATTCCACCCCTTTCATTTCTTATTGCATGAATTTGACTTTTCTTTCCTTTTTAAAATAAGTTTGGCTAGGGGCTTACCAATTTTATTTATTCTTTTGAAGAACCAACTCTTTCATTCATTAATTCTTTGTTTTGTTTTCTTAGTCTCAGTTGTGTTAATTTTTGCTCTGATCTTTATAATTTCCTCCCTTCTTTTGGCTTTAGGCTTGACTTGCTCTTTTTTTCTCCAGATGTTTGAAGTGCAGCATTAGGTTATCTATTTTGTGTTCATTCTGTCTTCCTGATGTGGGAATTCATCGCAATAAATTTCCCTGTGAGGACTGCTCTCCTTGCATCTCACAGGTTCTGGTAAGTTGTATTTGCATTTTTGTTTGCTTATAGATATTGTTTAATTTCTTCTTTAATTTCCTCTGTGACAATTGATTGTTCAGGAGTGTATTATTTAAATTCCATGTGTTAATGGAGTTTTTTCAGCTTCTTTTGTCATTAATTTCCTGTTTCATGGCACTATGATAAGATAACATGCATGGGATAATTTTAATTCTTTTGCATTTACTTAAGCTTGCTCTATGGGCTAGTATATGGTCTATTTTATAGAATGTCCCACACGAAGCTGAGAAGAATGTATAATCTGTTGTCATCGAGTGGAACTCTGTACACATCTACTAAGTCCATTTGTTCTTAACTTTGATTCAGTTCTGTTATTTCTTTACTGATTGACTTTTTTTGTTTGGCTGATCTGTCTCTTTGTGTCAATGGGGTGTTAAGGTCTCCCATTATAATTTTGTTATTTCTTAGTCGATTTTTCACTTCTAATAATATTTGTTTTACATAGCTGGGAGCTCCAGTATTTGGTGCATTTATATTTAAGATTGTTATCTCTTCCTTTTGAAATTTTCCCCTGACCAGTATGTAGTGACCTTCTTTATCTCTTTTGATCATTCTCGGTTTGAAGTTCACATTGTCTGCAAACAGAATAGCTAGCCCTGCTTTTTGGGGGGGTTCGTGTTGCATGGAGTTTTGTTTTCCACCCTTTGACTCTCAGTGTATGAATTTTCTTTTGGGTTAGATGGGTTTCTTGGAAATAGAATATGGTTGGATGTTGCTTCTTGATGCATTCTGCCAGTCTGTTTCTTTTAATTGGTGACTTGAGGCCATTTACATTAATGGTTGTAAGTGATCTATATTGGCTCATTTTTGTTGTGTTATCTTTCTACCTTTGGTTCTTTACCTTTGCCCTCTGTTTGTTTACTCTGTTTGGTGGTTTTTTCCTGTTGCTGCTCTTGAAGTTGTAGTTATTTTTATGTCTATATAGAATATCTTTCAGTATTCTTAGCAGTTTTGGTTTGGCGGTCATGAATTACTTCATTTGTTCTTTGTCATGGTAGTATCTTATTTCTCCATCAATTTTGAAGGATAATTTTGCAGGATACATCAATCTGGGTTGGAAGTCATTTTTGTTTAGGATTTGAAACACTTCACTTTTTGCTTTTCTTGCCTTGAATGTTTGTTTTGAGAAGTCTGCTGTGATTGTGATGGACTTTCCTTTAGAGGTGATTTGTTTCTTTTCTCTAAAAACTTTTAATATTCTGTTCTTGTGTTGAATTTCCGGAATGTTGATTATTATATGTCTGAGTGTAGATTTATTTTGGTTATGGCTAATTGGAGTTCTATATGCTTCACTTATCTGTATGTCAGTTTCTTTTCCCATGTTTGGGAAATTTTCTGCTATTACTTCTGTTAATAGTCTTTTTATATCATTTATATTTTCACCTTTTTTGTTTATACCTAGCAAACTTATTGTTTTTCTTTGCATCATCTTGCAATTGTTGAATTGTTACTTCCTGATTCCTTGTTATTTTTAAAAGATCTTTCCTTCTTGTTCACTAGCTGCAATCTTGGAGGTCTGAAAGTCTATCTTCACATTCATTCAGGCAGTTTTGCCAGCTTTTGATGGAATTTTTCATTTCCTGGATATCTCTTTGAATCTTTTTCATGCATTCTAATTGTTTCTTACGTTGTTCAAGGTTTTCATCATTTTTTTCAGCACTCCTCTATTTTTTTAACAATGTCTTCTTTAGATGTGTTCAGTATTTCTTTCATTACATTTATCATTTCTTCTTTTACTTGAGAGATTATTTCTGATCTGATTTCCTTACACACATTCATAAGATTTTTTTTATTTGTGTCTATCTCTATAATACTGGTAAAATCTATGTTGCTTCTTGAGTATTAGTAGAGGCCTTCTGCCTGGGTCCATGCTGGGATATCTGTTTCCTACCCTGCATGTACAATCTTGAATGTAAACAAACAAACAAAAACTAAAACAAACAAACAAAAAAACTGATTGTGAACTGTTGGTTCACTTAACCTTGAAACTACTTGCCCTTCAGGGTATGTGTTCTACAAATTCTGGTTACCTCAGTAGTTTACAATGCGTATAATGTTGTATTTTTTTTTAAATCAAGCCTCTAATTTCTATGATAAAGTATTTGTCTATTGTAAGCTACACATCTTTCTTATAATGAGAAGTCCATCTATATATAACATTTTCTATTTCCCATATTTGTTAAATTTCTATCTTTTCTTCTAGTCTATAGGTTCTTGAGAGCAAAGAGTTTACCTGTGTTTGTCATCACTATATCAAAAATTCATAATAAAAACAATTGTCATATTTTAGGAAATAAATACATATTGAACTAATGAATAAAAAAAGCTGACATAAAATGTATTACACACAAAGGTCATCTACTTACTTTGTTCCTTTTATTGTCACAAGCAACTTAGGCCAGGAATAAAAATTACTGTTTTGGAAATTATAAAAACCTTTACATTTGTCTTTCTGACCATTAGCTTTAATTGCCTATATATGTCATCACTCTCCCACTTGCTTGTTTCAGAAAATAAATGGCACCATAATTGTGAAAGGCATTTTAAAATTCTAAAACTATCAACCATCAGTTGTATCTATATTCTTCCCCATACCTGTGAAAGAATAGGCATGCTAACAACTCTTTCCCAGTCTATCCTCTTTAAAATTCCAAACTGGCTAGAAACAAGAAACGTGAATGTAAAGAGCAAAATATCTTTAGCCTCACTGGTATCCATTTTTCCCTGAATGCCAACTGTTTTGCTTAGACCATAGAAAAAATAGGATGAATTGCTTTATAAAGGTTGAATTAGAGCAAAGGTACAGTTGGAAGGGAAAAAATTGATTGTCATCATGAATGGTTCATTGGATTTTATAAAACAACAAAAGGCCTATTTAAATTAGTGACAGTTGAAAGATTTCTGATCTTAATCATGATGAGTGATCACAGTAGACTAGGTGTTTAGAAGTTCAAAACCTATTTCTTCCACTTGATTGCTGGAACTTCCTTATTTTTCACTGAAGTCACTGGCAATGTGCAAAGAAGGAATAGCTGTCCATCACAGAACTAGTCTTAAAAAGAACTGTATTAGCTTAGAATAAGAGTTTATATTCAATGCATTACTTTTCACTGATAAGGACAATGCTAGAATCCTTATAAAATGCTTGTCTAAACACTGAATCAAAATACACATATTTGACAGTTTATCAAGAAGTCCTTTTTCCTTGAGTTGAACTGAAAATTATACTCAGTTATGTGATTCTGGGTTCATAATTTCTAGTTTTATAAGGAACAAATTATCAAAGTTGTAAATCAACAAAAGATTTACATTTTCCAAATTTTGCATTGTTTCAGAATATGTTCTCATAATATGTTCAGCTGTTTTTAATAGATGCATACATTTATTCTTTAATTCAATAAACTTTTATTTCAAATCTACTATACCAGTCAGTAAAGCTAGTAATTAATACAAACAAACAGTCAGCTGGAAGTAGTGGCACACACCTGGAATTCCAGCACTCAGGAGGCTGAGGCAAGAGGATAGTACAATTTAGCCTTGCCTGGCCTACATAGTGTGTTCAAATCCAGCATGGACTACAGTGGAACTCTGTTTCAAAATGTAAATAAACAAGAAAAATGCAATCAGATGAAGAAAGTGCATATGTATCTCAAGTCTTGAGAATTGCTTCTAAAAGCAATTTACTATGTGTGTATGCATATACACACAATTTACTATGTATACACACATATATGTAATAAGTACATATTGAAATGTCAATGTAGCCCTCAACTTTAATCTTTGGTGAGCTTCCATATCTTTGTCTAGAAAACTAACACTCTTCGAAAATAAAATAGTTTCACCTTATCTAAAATGACAACCTCAAACCATGTGATCTTAGTTGTAAGTTAAAAAACCTATCATATTATCAATTTGTGTTGTCTCCCATGACATTTAATTACTGATAGTATTTAACAAGATCCACTCTAATTCATACATACTTCCAGTGTTCATATTTATCTTGACTAATAACCTAAGATTATTTTTATTCATCTAAACTCCATGGAAACTGATGGTTGATAAATGTAAAGCTATGCAGCATGCTTTAAAAAATTATATATAGCTGAAGTAATTTCTTAGACATATTTGCTCTCAAATTAGAAACCTCATCTCTCAATAATTTCCCTTTACTTAATGATTGTTTAAAGTGAAATTGGAGTATTTTCTTTTGATCAACACTTTTCTGCATGACAAAATTACTATTAAATTATGCCATTAGACTAAGGGTCCACTTAAAACTTTCAAGCATGAAAAAATACGGTTATAGGGGAATTGAAAGGAGTAACAATAATTGAAATCTAAGCCATAATATACTTTTTCAAATGAGCATATTCTTCATTAAACCATTTCAAAGTACATTGGAAAATAATTTTAAAAGGAGTAATTATCATATGAAGAATAATGAATACAGAGATACCATACATAAATTGAAACTGGAACTCACTGATAAAAATCTTTTTCTGGACATTTTTATCTTCTACTCCCTAAACATCTAATCTCAGATGAATGGCAACTATAGGAATATAATTAGCTATTTTAAGAGAAAGCAACTTCCCAAAATAGACAAAGGAAAACTAGTTTGCCTGGAGTTTTTCTTTAATGAAACATGACAAAGATTTCTCCACATATGTAAATGCTCAACTTTTCTTAGTTGTTTGAAGTTCCAAAGAGTATGAATTATGAACCACATTATAAAAATGTTGACATAGAATTATTTTTAATTAACGATTATTCATATTTTTATGTTCATGTGTTCATAGTTTTCTTTCACTTTTACTCAATAGCACCTGCAGTGAAGTAATTCCAAACAATGATCCAGTTTCCACTTTTAGTGCATATTTTATTTTAGTGATATTATAAAAGCCAATCAGAGTCATCACTTCAGTGTTTTCTTTAGCTATATTAGCATTTAACTCATGTACATATGCATTTAAGTAGAATCGATTTTCTCATTATATATCCTCATTATTCAAACCCACTATTACTTTTGTCACTTGAAATATTCTTAGTTGCAGCATTTTACATACAGATTCATGAAAGGATTTTGACAGAAGATGAAAAATTACTTTGCTTTGAAATATGATCCAAGAAAAAATTGGAGAAGGTTCTAAGACTTACTTATTTATTTTTATTCAAACACAGAAGAGCTAAATTAAATGTAATGAAGCCTCCTTGCTATTGTATAAATGAGTTAAGATAAAGACTGATGTTGATAATGGACTACCCGTACCTCAATTCATAAGGCAGACTATAAAAGCTAGTTGATTTGAATTGAAGCTCTAGGATCTTCATTGATAGAAAAAGGTAAATACTGATAATTAGTGTTATTAAGTATTGGAATTTGTTCCTCACAGATCTATTGGAATTTCCACTTTTAAAAGTGGGCTAGAATAATAAGAAATTATAGAAAATTATCAATAGTAAATTAGAGGTAAAGATGCTGTCTCTTACAATGAAGAATAAACAACATCATATTTAAAGTCAATTTTGAAAATTCTCATCGTAATTCAGAATAACTGAAGGAGAATTGCCA
>RJWT010006993.1:0-28907 GCA_004365215.1 Cuniculus paca | reverse complement strand
AAAACCATATATGATTTAAAATCATATGAAGCTTAGTTGTTTCTAGGGGCTGAGGACAAGGGGGAACCAGGAAATGACTGTTACTGAACACATGATTTCTTTGGGGTATGATGAAAATCTTTTAGCATTAGAGGTAATAGTTGCACAATCTTGTGAATATTCTAAAATCCACTGAATTTTACTCTGTACAATGTGAATTTTATGGTGTATTAATTATATCTAATTTTTTAAAACCCTATGTAAAAGTCTAAAAAGCTTAAAGTCACCAAAAAACCTGTAGCATTAACACATTTTAATGTACATTACAAAACCTTTCCCAAGACAGAGAAGTAGATATATTTTCTCATTGACATTATATTGCATTTTATTAGCTTTTGTTATGGATGAAAATTTGAGCAAATACTCCAAAGAACACTTTCTCTAAAAGTAATTGGTTAATATTGTGTCAGTAGCACAGTTCCAACTCATCCACTACTTGAAAAATGCTTTCTAGGAGCAAGTCTCACATACAAAATGATTTTAAAGGATGGTGATATTGAGTGTTGAGATTTATCAAGTGCCTAGATGATGTGCCAAAAAAAAAGGCTTAACATGATAATTTATGAAGCTTTTCTTTTTCTTCTTCAACATTCCTTTCTTTCATACATATTTCTTTTTTTTAGCACAGATCTATAGTCAAAGGCAATTTACTGGTTAATGATTAAATTGCTTTCCTGATTATTTGCCAAGCTAATGTTGTACTGGAATACTATGTGTTAAACAATAAAAACCTTGGATACTTCACGTTAACTATAGTGCAATATATATTTTGAATGTTCCTCATTTCAGTGGGAAATTCCAGTATATTTTAAGTGGATTTTTTCTTCTGTTTACATTTTGAGAAGCTAAAACAACACACTACTTTTTCTAACTGTATAAATGACACTGCCAGTGTCTTAATTTACAATAAAAAATAGATACTAATTAAGATCAACTTAAAATACAAAAGAATTTTGTTGTTTCCTGAACATTCAAATTACATAAAAGAATCTTAAAGTAAAGCTATGATTTTTTGTGAAATAGGCCCTATCTATAGTATTAAAAATGTATTTCAGAAATTTTTTTTAGCTAAAGTATTAGAAATATACATTCATTTTCTAGGAGCCTGACAATAATTACTTGGTTACCAGTTATAAAATAATGTTTCATTTTTTGAAAGAAGGCAATTGAGAGGCTTGTGGTCAAATTTGCTCAGATCTGCCTAATAACTCAGCGGCAGTTTGGAAGTTGTGATTCTTTAACTCCCAGGCCGATGTTAATACAACAGGATAACAAGGCCTTTATAACGGGAGCTTATAAAAGCACATTTTATGTGAGACAACCAGCTAGAAAAAATATGACCTTTCAAATTATATCACCGTTTTCCACATAAAAGCGTCGGCCAGCCTCTTAATTCACGCGACCTTTGGAAGCCATAAAATCGCTTCCCAGGGAGAGTTGATGTAGATTTGATTGGAGGCCTGTTCTTTCCGACCCGGAGTGGGCAGAAGCCAGCCACCCACGGCACTGCCTGAGGAACACTGGAAGTCACTGGGGCAGGGAGAAATCTGCAGCTTGTGAAGTCATCTGGTCTCAGCAATGGACTGCCAAAGACCAAGCTGGGTGTGCTGACCAGAGGTTTGATCTCTGTATCTTCGTTGAAGACCAAAGAAAGCTTTCAGACTTGCCAACTGTCTGGAGAGGAATATTTCACAGACGTTAGCAAATATAAAGCCTCATGAACACCGGTGCTAGGAATACGCATGCATCAAAATTAAAGTCGGAAAAATTTTGTATATTTCATGGAATTTCGGTTTATTAGCAAAGTAATTTTACTTTAGAACTGGGTGAATGGATGAAAAAGAGGAAAGAATGAAGAACTTAAAAAATACTGTGCAATACCTTTATATCTTGTTTTACACATAAAACCATTTTTATACCGTATCTGCATTATAGTTAATATCCAAGAGTTGACTGAATGGAAAAAATACAAATACAAATACAAAAAATTCAATAAAATTATTGAATGTTATGCTCAATACATTTTTCATGTATAGATCTATGAACTTAGGTGAGATCTTATTTTGCATATGCATTTACCCTACTTTTGTTCACAAAGCATATTAGCATTTCTAATACTATGAAAACAAATACTATGAAAATCTCATCTTAAAGTGTTATAAAATATTCCAAAATGTAAATTTGTTATAATTTATTGAAATATTCAGTTGTTCATAAACATTTAGACTTTTCCATTTTTTGGTATCATAAATAACAATCTAATGACCATCTTTGTGGATAAAAGATTTTTATTCATTTCAGTTTTCCTTTTGGAAAAGATGAATTCCTAATACTTTAAATCACCTTCATCAAAGATAAGTATCATCAATAGACTTTTTTTTTCTCCAAGTGTATTACAGCCTCCCTTTTGCATCAGTAAACACTAAATTTGAACTATGAACCAAGAACCAAGGTCAATATTGTATTTTTGCCTACATGCTATTGGCATTCCATAGATTTCTTGGATGATAATCACTCTCTCTTTAATAACTCCTCAAACCTATACAAGCTGTGAAGTTGAACCTTGGAAAAGAGATAACTTGAAAAATTATGTAAGAAACAGGCAGAACCAGTCATACACACAGGTCTGGTGATTTTCCAGCATTAAAAAAGGCATCAAAGCCCAGTGTTTCAAAATATTCTTGCACAGTTTCCCTCTAGAAATGCTGAGAATTCCCTAAGCTGCATTAGAAAACTTGCCATTTGAAAACCTAGAATTCAGCAGATGAACTTTCCTACCTGGACTACAAACCATTTTTGTGTGTTTCAAGGAAATTTCAGGATTCTAATTAAATCTTGCCATTCTCAGGAACAATTTGGCATCCCAAGGTAATTTTGACCACCAGATTCCTGAGTATATAGCCAACAGCTGCGTCCGAAATGGGTCACGTGCCTGGCTTAGTCCTCTCTGACATCACATATTACAGAGGAAAGCAGCCCCACATATTTTTTCCAAGGAGAGTAGATACTTCATATAGATGATTCAGATTCAAAGAATGGAAATGACAATGGACATCCAAATGTTACACTGAAGACAAAAATCCCTCTGAGCTCACTGGTGAGGGAGATAATAGAAACCTTCCCAGCGGAACGAAGAGCTGTGCCTCTTGTGGTTGGTGGCAAGGAGCCATTCCCAGCACCACCAGGAAGTGAAGGGAGGTAGCACAAGTCCTGTTACATCTGTTTGCCGAGTTCTGTAGCCCTTGCCAGCTATCACGTAGTCTTTTTATGGAAACTAGATAAACAAATTGCGTCACTGTGGCTATTTCACATTATCAGAGAAGTAGAAGGAAGAGTTCTATGAACTGCAGATAGACTAGTGTTTGAGTCTTCCCAAGCAGTTGTGCAAAAGAACAAAAACAATTAGAATGCATTCTGCTATTTTGCCAATGATTAATTTTTTAGTCAACTCAAACAGAAAAATATTCCTGAACATATAGATGTGCACCAGTGGTTCCCAGATGCGTCCATGTGGCTGTGACACCCTATCATCACTTTAGGTTTGTGATTTTCCAGGTCACAGAGACTGACAAACTTCTATGTTCACGTCCAACTCAGAGACACTGCTGGGAATTCCAGTCCTCTACGGTTTGAAATTTCTTTATTCCTATGCTGTACTGCAGTCTTGAATTTAAGGCATCTAAAGGAGGGAGAGATGAAGGCACAGGACTTCTGCCTGGTCTACAGCCCTTTTCTCTCATCTTTACTAATCAACACTTATTGACCGATGAGTTGATATCATGGATTTATCTCTTTCTTGAACTCATTACATTTCGTTAGATCCTTACCCTCCTTCTCATCTCTTCTTTATGATCTGAAGTTACTTGTGAGTAACCCTACCTGAGGGGCCTGGGGTGTGTAGGGCATAATGTGGAACAAGCCAGTGCATCGTTTATCTCTTCAGCAAACTTATCTGACTGGTATATTCAATTTACAAGGGGTTACCTGGTTCAGGAAAAGTTTGTACAAATCCACACTTCCCTCCATCCAACTTCTTTTTTATTTGTTTGTACTTCTGAGAAAGATTCCTGTGACTTCTCTCTACCTCTCCAATTGCCCCAGATGGTCACAAGGTTTAATTATCAACCTCATAGTGTAGTCAAGGTGCACAATGATCACTGTGCAAGTGGCTAAATAAGAAGGGAGATAACGCAGGGGCAGAGATCACAGTATAATAATAGAAAGAGAAGAAATAGAATTTGGAAAGTCATAGAAACATCTGCATTCTCATGTTCATCTCAGCACTATTCACGATCATCAAAAGATGTAATCAATCTAATTCCATCAACAAAGGAATGCATAAAGAAAATGGTATACACAATGGAATAGTATTCCACTTTTTAGGGAATGGAGGAAATCTGTCATTTGCAACAACATGAATGACCCTGGAGAATACTACACTAAATGAAATAAACCAGGCACAGGAAGCAAATACCATATGTCTCTTGTGCAGATTCTAATAAAAGCTGAACTCCTAGGAGGGGGTGAATGGTGGTTTCCACAGGCAGGAGTAGTGAAGAAGCTGGGGTTGGATTGGGAAGTTGATAGTCAGAAAATATGAAATTTCAGTAAGGTCTGAGGAATAAATCCAGGAGATCTATTGTACATCAGGAATATTATAGTTGATAACAATTTATTATATACTTGAAAATTGCTAAGAAGGTGGATTTTAAGTTTTCTCACCACACACAAAGTTAGTATGTGAAGTAATGGATTGTTAATTAGCTTGATTTAGTCATTCAAATATATAAATACATATATCAAACTTTGTGCTGTACACTATATATGTGTGTGTGTATGTGTATACAATTTTTATTTGCCTATTTAAATTTTAAAATTTAAGTTTAGAAATTGACAGGGAAATGGGTTTGAAACCACTAAGAACTGGGTCAGAATCTTGACTATACTATTTACATGGACAATTTCTTTAACCTCAATGAATGTCTCTTTTCTCATCTTCACATTGTGCCTAATACTCATGGCAATGAACTTCTGGAAATACTAAACAGTGTATGTGAAATGAAGTCTACAGATGATCAGTCTCAGGGTCCATATTTTTCTTTGTCCCTCAGCTTCATTCTTTCTACCTTCCTGGAATGTCTTTTATTCTGTATCTGATACATGGATAAAATTCAAAATTCAATAAATATTCACTGAAATGAAGTGGTATGAAGATTCTGGTAAATATATCGTGCTTGCAAAATATATGGAATGAGATCCTCTTTGTGATCAGCCTAAATGTTTTTTATTCATGGAGATGTCCTTAAGTTTCCCAAATTTCCCTGATAAATAGCAAGAGGGATATAGGTAAGAAGCATATATTAGTGATTTCTCTGTGTGTCCATATAACTCTACCAGGTAGATATTTTACTGAGTAGATATATACACATTTTATATTTCTAGGAAGGAATGCATTATGCTTTTCTATACTTGCAAAGAAAGCGTTAGTGTGGACTCTGCTGACCCCTCCATCTTATTTCTTGCCATCTCTCTTCCTGTCCAGTATTCCAAAAGTTTCTAAATTATATTTCAAACAATTTAAAAATGCTGTTACCTCTTCAATGCCTTAACATCCATTCTCTCTTCCATTAAACTTGTCTGTCTCTCAATCTACAATTGATTTTAAATAGGTACACTTCCTAGTCACACATATCTAATCAGCAGCAGGAGCAATTTTATGTACTATTCCCAATCCTATTATCTTCTACCTATACCATTTCATTGAGGATACAATATGAACTTCTCTTTTCCTTCTTAGAATCTTTGTGATGCTCCAGATATAGGTGCACTCCCTCAGTAAGCATACGATGATTCATAAGGTATATGACATCACAGAAGGTTTAACAGAGAAAATAAAAGGTAACTAGAGTACAATTATTTGACTGGTGTTACTAGGTTACTATCCAGTAATCTTTCCACTTATCTTGGGCTTTTGGTGTCTCCAAATTGTATTTAATGAGGTTTGGAGCTACCCTGATGTGTCTAATTCCGTATTGAGTCTGACCCAAAAAAAGGTGGTTACTCACAATAACACGAAACTAAACACTTAAAAAGAAAAACACACACACATAGTGAAAGAAATAGACAAAACTGTGAGGAGCGAGAGTTGCAGAAGTGCAATCTGACTTACTTATATTTGTTTTCTCTGTATCAGATTGCATATAATTCTTGAAAAGATTTATCATACCAGTATAAAATATGTTACTCATGCTATTAACATTTTGATCTTTATTTTGTCCATAAGTGTAAAGCAGGCGGAACAAAATTGGATAAATAATATGGTTTTCAATTATTCAAGTTTGCCACTGCCAGTTTTAGAAAAAGAATAAAAGTAAGACAGTTTTCCCAGAAATGTAACAAGAGTCATTCACAAACTGTCATGAGACATGAGTAAGGAGTGGCACAAATGGAGCATAATAAGAAATAGGTGTGGACTTTTGCTTCCCTTTATACCTCAGTGACAGAGTTGTCAAAAAATAAATGAAACTTGTTAATATATGAGCATAGGCCACCATTCAGGCTGGCAGTCCTTCGTACATTTTTTAAGCAGCCCACACATGCCAGGGCTACTGCTAGGGGTAGGAGGAAAGCAGAATTAAACCTGTAGAAAAATAAACAAAATGGAAACTGGGAATCAGAGGGGAAACTGAGAACCCCACATACAGTGCCTACAATACTGTTGCACCAGTACTTTAATACATAAGCAAAACCCTAGGAGAACACACAAGAGGCAGTTCTGATGTTTCTCAAGAAGTCTTGAGACAACTCAGGGAGGAAGGAGCCCTGGAGCAGTCTTAAAGATGAACACATATTTCCCTACCAAAATTTCAATCAGGCACTGAAGCAATCCATTGCATTGTTAAACAGACCATTTATAAAGGAAGATCAGACACATCTGAGAATGCACTGCTATTTGAATTACTTAGGAAGAAACATTTTCAGTATGGACCATTATCTGAATAAGTTAACATTCATATAACAACCACAAGAATTACTGCTTCATCATTATTAACATTTATTCAAAATAATCTTATTAAACTTATTACTTGTTAAATATTAAGAATTTATTAAATATTTAGAACTTATTAAAAATTAAGCACAAGGTTGGCCACTAACCTTACGCATTTTTACAGTCAAGTTATGAGAATATCATTTCTGTTTTTCAGATGAAAAAATTTTGATAAAGGTAAGTTAATTATCTGTTGTTATAGAGTGAGTATTGGTGAAATGAGGATTCAAATTAGAGTTTGTCTGACTTTAAATTATGCGTTTCTATTTTCTCCCAGTCTGTAAGAAATTTGAGAAATAAGTAAAAACTTTGGAGGCAGAGCCAGAGAAGATGGTGATTTCCCCTCACTTAATATGGGAAATGTATGATTCATTGAAACAAGATGCAGAAGTAAAATGTGCCTTTAAATAAATATAAATATAGCTATTTTTTCTGGAAAAATAAACATTAAAATTTGATAATATAATGAAATAAAATCATACACTCATCAACCGTCTTCAAAATAATCAACAGCTTTCCAATTTTTTTCATCTCCCCCTTAACTTTTTTAGCTTGAATGTTTAAATGTAAAGCTCAGATTTCAAATCTTTTTTATAATTAATACAATCTGCATCTTGAAATGATAGCATCTTCCCTATATTATTAACATAAACACATTTGAAAAGCATTGTTCTCCTTAAATAAAAAACAAGATACTGTTTTCAAGATTAAAATGTAGATTCAACAGAAATAAAGCAACAAAAATTCTACTGTCTACTGTAAAAATCATAGTGACATAATAAAATCTCACATAAAAATTGATTCTGAAAAGAGCAAACTGGGCAAGCAATTTTTGACCATTTTAAACACACATAACACTCCAAACATGAAAGGAAGGAAAAACTGTCATTCGTGCCAAATGAATAAGGGCAGATATTACATGAGATACAACCTAATAATGTGTCTCATGAAAATGTGCAAGACAGAAAATAAAGATTTTAAGGCTGGGGATATAGCTCAGCTGTACAGTGTTTGCCTGGCAAGTGGGAGGTGGTGAGTTTGATCCCAGGGACAAAAAAAATAGGAAGAAGAAAAGAGAGAAAGAAAGAAAAAAAGAGAGAAAGAAAGAGAAGAAAGAAAACAAAAGAAAGAGAAAAGAAAAGAAAAGAAAAGAAAAGAAAAGAAAAGAAAAGAAAAGAAAAGACAGAAAATAAATATCTTGCTTTCCAAATCCACAGGAAATGAATGCCATGAATTATACATATGTGTGTTTAGATTTATTTTAAAAGGAAGGAATGAAAGAACTGGAACTGTCTTAATTACACAATATTAACTCTAGCAATACCTACATGGAGTATATATGTGATATTTTAGAAAGAGATTTGTCCTTCCAAAACCTTCAGCTAGAATGTGTACCCCACATCCACCTCTGTCCCAGATGTCAAGATCAAACTCTCAGATTCCTGTGTTGATCACACTGCTGAGTGCTGAGAGCACCATGGTAAAAATGACACTCTCTTAAATGACTTATTGGCCTAATTTATGCATAAAAAATATAATCATGCTAGCATCTTATAGTAGAATTTTCATGAAGGGTATAGAGGCCAGGAAAGTTTACAAAAAACTAGCTGAACTGGATCAGAAAATGTTATGGTTTTTATCTAGATGTCTTCCTCAAAGTCTTATGTGGTCTTAATGAGGAATTTATAAGGCAACTGGATTAGGATGTGCAAATGTGGCTTAAGGGTGTGATACTGGGATTAAGAATGCCCCATCAAGAGTGTGTGTGGCACCACCCAAAGGACAAGTAGCCTAGAAGGGATAAAGGGGGGTGGGACTGCTGATGCTGTTTCCCCACTGCTGCTTGCTGCCTTCTGCCTGTCACTCCATGGACTGTTTTCTCTCTGTGATGCCCCTTTGCCATGCCATACTGCTTTGGAACCAGCTGATTATGGACTGAAACCTCTGCAAACTCTGAGTTGAAATAAACCTTTCTCCCTTAACTCCAGGTGTTGGGTATTTTTGTCTCAGAAACAAGAAAAGGAAAGCAGATTTTAAAACTGAAACAAACTGGGTGTCTGATTGGTCACAACTTGTCAGTTGCTTCTCTGAGAGCTCCATCTTCAGAACCATTGGCCCTTCACTGATTCCAGGCCAGCTTGCCAAGCAAGGGACCCCCATGAAAGTCAGGTCTACCAGACAGGTGCTGACTCAGACATGCCAGGCAGGTATGACTGAGAGCTCACCTTGATAAATTGGTCAGGGTACCTCTGAAGTGAGAGAAAGAACAGTTTCCTCCATCTCTAATTAGATACTACCAATCTAAATGACTAGACTTGCAGGGGCAGGCTATCATTTTACCACCTGGATGAGAAACAGCGATAGCACAGATATGATTCTTCAGCAAATTGGCTGTGGCTGCCAACTTGCACATTCAGGTAGTCCACAGCAGCAAATATTTAACAGAATATCTGTGTTAGGCCTAAAATTTTCCTAAGACGTCTTTTCGTATATCTTACATTGCTAATCATCAGGTAGGTTGAGGTATATGCTAGGAAGTATAGATTAGACATTTTTTACCTTTCTAACTGGATTAGTGAAAGTACACAGAACAAAAAAAAGGGGATTGACCTAAGGTTCATAATTTTAACTTCTTTTTGCCTCAGTTTGTTCACCTGTAAAATGAGACAGACAAATATATGTCTACTTGTACTTCCTGGTATTGAACTGAATATAACATAAATAAGGAAATACATTTTAAAAACTCACAAAAACAGTCAGTAATAGTAGTACAGTTCATATTTATAAATACAGAGGAAGCTTGTTCAAATTTAATCATAGAACATAGATTTGTCTTTTAGGTAAAAAAAGATTTCACATAATAACCTCATAGAAAATGTGAAGTTAATGAATAAACTGCAACTGTGAAAAATAAAAATGCTTAAAAGTATGTCAACAGTGTAGTTTTCATGTAATGTGATCTCACCATGATAAAATAAAGTGGAAAAAAATCACTGAATAATTTGCAACTTTCTTGAATCTACTTTTAATAAACTTCTTTTGGGGCTTCAGGAAAAAGATGTGGCATGCAAAAATATTGTTGGACACATGACCTGATGCTTTTAGGCTCCAGTAAGGAATGATTAGTTTGGCATATAAATTGTGAGCATAAAAATTGTTACTGTATTTTATTTGGCAGTTTTTACAAAATAAAAAGTGTAAGGAAGTAGAAAGATTTACTAGTCTTCTCATTCTTATATTCTATCCTTTCCTTTTCTGTCCATATATATGTGTCTTGAAGGAAGACAGGGAGATGATGAAAGAACTTTATGAGAGGAAGACTAATTTTGCTGGACAACTTCCAATCTACATCAAAATTCCAAAGAAAAAAGATGACAAATGTTCTGTGGAACCACTACTTAGTAGACACCACTTTCTGCTGTAATCTCCAGCACAATGATTTAATACTTCGCTCTGGAATTAGGCCTTCTAGATCAGGATATCTGTCCTGCTATCATTAGCTCTGTGACAGAGGGCAAATTAAATTTTTCTATTACCCTGACCTTATCTCTAGAGAAGTAATAACATACAATTGTCAAGATTTGATAAGTTAATATATAAAGTGCATAGAACATAGTAAATACTCGATAATTTTTACTGATTACTTCCAGATATTTTGTGTTGAAAAAGCCTTTGCTTTCTGCAAAAGTTATTCTAATATTCCTTACTATGTTTGTAAATAAGAGATGCTTTAAATAATATCAAAAAATAAGAAGAGGGAGGAAGAGGAGGAGGAGAGAAAGGTAATTACACTAGTCTACTAGCTGTGGAAGAAGTATTCTAAATATGACTCAGAATTGAGATGGAAGAAGACTCTTGATAACAGATGGTCCAGTCATGCCCAAAGAGAGAATTGCCCATGAAACTTGAACTGTTGCGAACAGGCCAGCGTTTGACAGCAGGACCCTGCAGACATTGTTAGAGACACAAGCTGTCTGGAAGGTAGCCCAGGGATGTGAATCCAAACCATCGAGTTTTCATTCTCTGCCACTCAGTAAAGTCTTGTTGGGAAAGTAAATGTTAAGAAATTAATTGGAAGGGAATAAACTCTCCCATGTTCATAATAATGGCTACTATAATATGTGTACTATTTACCTAAGAAATCCCCTCAAGATCTCATAAGGGAATATCTAATTCATGGAATACTATATCATTATTAAAAACAATCAAATATTGGCAACAAGAAAAAATACTGTTCAATTTAAAGAGAAAAAAAGAACTTGCAAGTGTGTGTACCTTATTACTGCATCTTTGTGCAAACACATTTATAAATATTTTATGTAATTATATGATTAAAGGCAATTAGGAAATGGGGAGAAAATAATTATGTTTTGCCTGAAGCAATCATGATTAAAATCTCTTTGCAATGTTTAAATCACTTGTGGATTTTATTAATCCTTAGATTTTTTTTTTTACTACTGTCCTGCTATTACTAACCCAATATATTCATTTCATACTTATGATGGGATGACTGTATATTATAACTTAGCAAATTTAAAGAGAAAATAATCACAGATTTTTTTCATTTACAAAGCCAATGTAAAATAGTTAATTATTCAATAGGTAGTTACTACAAACAGTGGGAGGCAGAGTAGAAACCAGTATTTACTGAACACCTGTTATGTGACATACATAGGCTTTTAAAATATATATGACTTCTCATCTAAAATGATACAAGAAAATTATGATTCATAACACCATAGCAAAAAAAAAATATCCAGTATCGTTCCAGTCAGGAAACATGCTTGTCTCTAGAAATTCTGTATTCCACAAATGCAGACTGGAAAGGACAAGTGTCAAATAAGTAGACAATGAGTTCCCTTGCAGCCAACTTCCGCTGTAGATTTCATCATGCAAAGAAATGTGATCCCAGGAAGCACACCTGAGCAACCAGAGGACCACCTTGGACTAGACCAGCCACTCATAGTGGAAATCAACGACAGACCAACAGGAGACCAGAGGACACCTCTTCTGGAGGATCACAAGTAAGGACGCCATCTGGAGAAGGAGAAAACAAAAGAAAAAGCCAGTGGGATAGGGACTTGAGCTTAAAATCTACGGAATATCTCAAAAAACAAAGATATCAGAAATCAAAATAGATTGTTCAAACTGAAGGAACCAAAGCTGACAGTAATTATCTTCTTCCTTGCAATGAAGAGTAGTAACTGGGAGTGAGCAGAAAGGAGAGCCTGAGTTTAAGAAACATTATATTTGTTATAGAAAATGAAATGAATTTTCTTTGGCTATCTAAGCAGTATGTGACGCTTCTATAATGTGAGCTCTCTGAAAGCGGAAATTTTATTTTCCTCTGCTTACCTCCGAAGAAATTAGCACAATTGCGTCTGATAGTTATATAAGAAATGGCACTGAATGAATGAATTATAACACTTGAAGGGACTAAGCAGGTTTCTTAATCCATCATCCTCATTTCAGACAGATTCACATAATTCAGTGCAGAAACTTTTTCTTGGAAGAAAACCTAATTAGTGGGCTACATCATCACTACCTTATTATGTGGGCTGCTCAGAACTTTAATTTTTTTCTCCCAGTGAGGGATGATGCCTTCTGATTGCTTCCTGAGTATGTGAATCTTTCTGATACACTAACACAATCAATTTCATACATTGATTAAAGTATAAAATATACTATATAACAAAATGTGCAGCTTGGCCAAGATTTTTGTTTTTGTTTTTTGCTTTTGTGCTTCTTTGTTTCATTTTTTTTGTTGTTGTTGTTGCAGTTGTTTCCTTTTCCCTTTAAAGAGAGGTGGAACTTCTCTTTTATTTAAAATAAAGAAAAACAGTGACCTATAGTTATACTTTTATGCCTTAAAACATGAGAATATGCCAAATTGCTTAGCCAAATGCAGATTTGGTGAGATTCCAGAGTCACTCCTGAGTCTAGGCCTTGGAAAGTCTGAACCATTACTTTTCTTTAATTTATAGTTCTCTGCTCAGGGCCACACTTAACTGATTGTTCATAAGGTTAAAATTTGGGCTTAGAATGTGCATCACAGAACAGACATCAAGCGAACTCAGGTTGCATTCTTTTTCTCACTTATTGCACCTAAAGACTCCCTCCAGTAGGTATATTCAATTCTAACAAACAAGGCAGTCTGTAAGAGCAGTCTAACATAAAGGCTGAATGTTGAATGGGCTCTCCTGAGACTGTTGAGCTTGTCAATTTCCTTCTCCTTCACCTCATAAAATATTTTGGCCCCATAATCATAAAGTATTTTTGCTATCTTCCCACTTATCAAAAGATATGTATATTTCCATGTTTAAAGTAAAATATCTTGATATACAACTGTGCTTTCCCAAGTCTTTGCAAATTTTCAGATTATTAGCATTTTAAGTACTGAAAAAAATGTAATTCTCCCTGTAATGCCTAGATGTGTATCTAGACAAAACAAACTCAGTATTCCAGGAAACAGGGAGATGATAGAGATGACAATGGGGTAATGAGAGTCCTGTGGTTTCATTCCTGATGCTCATCACAGTACCCTTCCCCCCATGGCAAAGCAGCTGTGCAACTTGCATGTTGTATCTGTCTAGGTCCTGACAAGAAACACATGGCATATTTAAATTGGGTTTTCCAAGGAAAGATTAGTACAGAGACTGTTAATGAAACTAAAAGTAAGCTAAGAAAGTCACAAATGTCTTGAGGCTAATAACAGTAGTGTTGGGAGGAGGGATTGGTGCTTCTTGAGCCTGATAGGACAAGAGAAGGAAGCATTTGCCAGAAACTAAAGACAGATTGCAAAGATAGAAAGAGGCATGTAGAATGGGCTGTTGGTAAGTGCTTGGCCTTCAGTGAAGGAATGTAACTAGCCTAAAATAGTTGGACAATGTCAGGTCAAAGTGGACTTATTCTTGAGCTCCATGAACTGGAATCTAAAGATAAAAATGTCTATTGATCCACATTATACTCTTGAAGAAACATTAGAGTGGGTCCTGTATCTAAAAGAGAAAACAGAAGAGATACAAAAACAAACAAGCTTCATCTCTTAACTCCAGCATCATGGTCATTATTAATCCATAAGCACTTACCTGTAAACTAAAACAAAACTCCCTATTAAACTTTTGGTACTATAACTGTGCTTTAGTGGACTATAATCATGCTATTCCCATTAGTAGAGTTACTGGTTCACTAATGGGTACAGAACTCATAGTAGGCCAATCAACCTCTGAATAGTCACTGGTGATAGCCAGTGATACAAGGGCAGGCAATTGTCTGGCACTAGTTTGACAGGACTGAAGTTCAGGACTTTTGCTCCATAACTATTAATTCAAGAAGTTTTTTCTTGCCTCCTGGAAATGAATGAGGAAGGATGCAGCCCTAGGAGCTTCTAGCATTTACCATAAAACCAAAATGGATCAAAGATCTAAATGTTGAAACAGAAACACTTAATCTGTTGGAAGACAAAGTAAGTAAAACTCTTGAAGACATAGCTATAGGCAAAGATGCCCTGAACAGAACCCCAGTCACACAAGAAATAACATCAAGAATCAACAAATGGGCTGATATCAGATTAAAATGCTTTTGCACAGCAAAAGAAACAACCAACAGAATGAAGAGAGAACCTGCAGAACAGGAAAATTTTTTCCAGCTATTCTCCAGATAGAGGAGTAATATCTAGAATATATAAAGAACTCAAAAATATTTGATCCCCAAAATAAAAGACCTAGTAAAAATTGTCAAGTGAAATGAATAAATACTTCTCATAAGAAGTACAAACCACCAACAGATATTGAAGAAATGCTGAACATCACTGACAATTAGAGAAATACAAATTAAAACAATACTGAAATTCTATCTTATTCCAGAAATATTTGCTACTATAAAGAAATCAAATAGCAATAATAATAAATGCTAGAGAGGCTGTGGGGGGGAAGGAAACTTCTCCATTGTTACTGGAAATGTAAACTACTACAGCCACTATGGAAATCAATAATATGGAGATTCCTCAAAAACTTAAGCTAGAAATCCATTTAACATAATTATTCCCCTTCTAGGTATCTTCCTAAAATAGTTAAAAAATCATATTACAAAGATACATGTATACCTATATTTTTAACAGCACAATTCATAACAGCTAAACCATGGGAGTGGCTTATATGTCCATCAGTAGATGATGGATAAAGAAAATGTGGTATTTATACAAAATGGAGAACTACTTTGTCATAAAGAAGGATAAATTTCAGTCATTTCTAAGAAAATGAATGCACCTTAACCATAATGTTAAGTGAAATAAATCAGATACATAAGCTTAAATATTGCATGGTATCTTTTATATGAGAAATTCAAAATATAAACAAAGAACAAAATGAAAGATGGCTGACAGGAAATATGGAGATACATCTTTTGCAAATGGAAAGGCAACCAAGAAATGGCAGGATTATAGAGGGAGAAGAGAGAAAGTGGATAAAACAAAAAAATGTGTTATGTACATTTACCAAATCTCCACAAGGAATGTGATCATTATACACTGCAAATGTGCACTGATAAATAAGAATTAAAAATAAAGAAAAGATTGCAAGAGTGAGATTGATGGACAGATAGTGTAAATGGAGAAAAACATCTACAACTTGTGTATCATGAGTGTCTGGGATAAATTATGCCAGAACTTTGTTCTATTTCCATCATAGGTGTTTTTCAATCACATAAGGCAATCATTTCCATTAGTTTCTAAATTGACCAGAATTGAGTTTTCTGTTGATTGTGAACAGAGACCTACAATTCTTTTCCTCTTTCAATAAAAGAAGAAAATTTAGGATTTATAAACTTCTCCATTATCCAAAACATATGAGAATAGGGAGAATACATATATCTTAAACTACATTTTCAACTGTAACTAGATTGATTTCAATAATTTTTGTATATCTACCCATATTGGCATTTATTTAATCAAAGTGTCTTCAAAATCCTTTATTTTATTTTATTTAAGAGAATAAAACTTAACAAAATAAAACAGAATAAAGCCAATCAAAACAAAACAGTGAAAGAGATACAGTACTTCAAAACAAGATAATAGGAAATCAACTATGGCTACCATAATATATCTTGTTTATCTTCAATATAGCTGTCCATGCCATCAGATAAAATAAAATCAAACAAAACAAAACAGAATAAGATCAATCAAAACAAGACAATGAAAATGATACAGGATTTTAAAACAAAATAATAGGGAATTAACAAGGGCTACCACATTCCCTTTTCAGATGTTTTCACCTCTTTCACTTTCACAATATCTATTGTACATTTTGGATCCCACTAACTCCTTCAATTTTGTATACTAGGAAGACAACATGTTGTTCACCTATGTGAGTCCAAACCATTTCACCCAAGAGCATGATCACAAGTTGTATCCAAGAGCCTCATGATTATCCTTCTTTATAGCTGAATAACTTTCCATTATATAAAAATGCCATATCTTTCTTATCTATTCTGCAGTTGATGGGCAAGCTATCCCTGCTTTTTTCTGATTCCCTTCACATGGAGCATTGATTTCTCTCCTTTGACTTTCAATCTATCATGAATTTCCTTTCTAGTTAATGTATTTCTTGTATACTGCATATTGATAGATCTTGTTTCTTGATTCACTCTGCCTGTATTTCTTTTTATTGGTGAATCGGGGCCATCTACATTAATGTTTATGATCAACATGCACTGGTTCACTTCTGCCATGCTTTTTCCTGCCAATGGCTCCCTACTTTTCCCCTCCATTCAGTTGTCTTCCCTGCTCAGTGATCCCGCTTTGTTGTTTTTCCTGGAAACATGCTCATTTTTATCTCTCTCTAGAATATCCTTCAGTACTATGTGTAGGATTGGTTTGGTGGTCATGAATTCCTTCAGCTTTCTTTATCATGGAAGTATCTTATTTTTCCATCAATTTTGAAAGATAGTTTTGCAGGGTACATCAACCTGGGTTGGAAGTTGTTTTCTTTCAGGACTTGAAACACTTCACTCCAAGCTTTCCTTGACTTGATGGTTTGTGTTGAGAAGTCTGCCATGATTCTGATGGGTTTTCCTTTACAGGTGATCTGTTTCTTTTCTAACAGCCTTTAATATTCTGTTCTTATGCTGAATTTCTGGGATCTTGATTATTATATGTCTGGGTGTAGATTTATTTTGCTATGGCTAGTTGGAGTTCTATATGCCTCACTTAACTGTATTTCAGGTCCCTTTTCCATACTTGGGAAGTTCTCAGCTATTACTTCTATAAATAGTCTCTTTACGTCATGTGTGTTGACGTTTGCTTTTTCACCAACACCTATCATTCTTAAATTAATTTTCTTCGTATTGTCTTGCAGCCATTGAATTGTTATTTCCTGTTTTTTTGTTATTTTTAAGAGATTTTTCCTTTCATGATCCCCAGCTGCCATCTTGTCTTTAACGTCTAAAATCTATCTTCAGTCTACCTTTCAAGCAATTCTTCCAGCTTTCAATGGAGTTTTTAATTTCCTGGATATCTCTTCAAGTTTATTTCATGCATTCCAATTTTTCTCTGTATTGTTCATTCACGGTTTCCCTCATTCTCCTATGCTCCTCTTTTTTTTTTTTATCTATGTCTTCTTTAGATATGCTTCACAACCCTTTTCTTATGTTTGTCATTTCTTCTTTTACCTGAATTATTATTTCTGATCTGATTTATTTTAAAGCTTCATGAAGCAGTTTCTTTCCTCAGTTGCCATCATCCCAGAAATTTCAGATGTGTGACTTCCACTTTGTTCCATGTCCATGATTTGTTTTGTTTGGGCTGGAGACCAGAGCCTTCTTCTCCTTGTCTTGACATTTTCCTGGGTTCCTCTCAATGAACAGGTTGTAGGGTCCCAGATACTTTCCACATTGGTTACCCATCCACAGTGTAGGAAGATGCATTATGCACCTGGGTTTCTTCTAACTAAGATTCCCCAAAAGGCAGTGGGGTGCAGAGTGGGCTTCTCTAGACACTCACAGCTTCTCCAAGGCATGACTGACTGGATCTCCTGCCTCACACTGGATACCCAGTGGAGAGACCCAGTGGTGGCCATACACAGGGGCTGGGATGGCTGCTTTTCCCCGCCCATGCTGTCTACCATGGGAGAGTCCCAATGTTGGCTGGAGTGTACATGGGGGTTGGGCTGGCTTGCAAAATCCTTTAAAACAATAATTCAGTTTTTTTCCTGATACTATCCTTAGCATAATTGCAATGCAAACATCTTTTATTATCCACTGAAACAACTGTATTTGTATTTATCGAAATTGTCCCTCTTAGTGGACCATCTGCCCAAGATATTCTTTTCATACCCACAGTTAGAGTTTCTTTGATTATTTCCATATATTACACCTAACTCACTTGATCACAAGTGTGAAGATATAACTTAAGAACATTACATATGTGCTATTAGAAGAAATCAATAAATACAAACTGAAGTTTCACCTATAAGGAATTAGATTCCAAAAGTAAAAGTATAGAGTCTCACATCTGTATTAATCAGAGCTTATTTGAACTTGGTGCGCGCGCGTGTGTGTGTGTGTGTGTGTGTGTGTTTATTACCCCCAACTTTACTGAGGTGTGATTGGCAAAACTACAAGGTGTACAATATAAACAACCTTTTCATTAGCCTCCCTACAAGTGGATTTTACATTACATACATCCCTAGTTCTTATGATAGAATGTTTTTAGGTGAGATTTTCCAGGAAATTTTCTCTTACCTTTTCAAAGTATGGAGTGAGTATACTATACTTGTCCATGGGTTTTAACGCAGCAAGCAGAAATATCTCATGTCACCATAGTCTGATAGTGGTTATATGACACACTGGATGAGAGCCAAATTCACCAAAAAAGTAGTGCAGTACATGATCACTGTGTAGGGATCAGGCAGTTCAGCAGATAGCCAAGGCAGATCAGCTAGACTTGTGAGATAAAACCAGAAAGTGTACTGGCCTTACAGGCAATGGTGGGGTCTCCTCATGGTCCAGGAAGTGTATAATAGGCTAAAGAAGGCAGCTAGCCCTGAAAGTGAATAAATAGCACAGTATCTGACTGAGAGAAAGTATGCAAAGATTGTTTTAGTGAACAGTGTTTTTAAGGGTACAGACAGTGGACCTTATTTCTTATAAATGATAGAAAATTGGGCAGCCCATAAACTGGCACAGTCCAGCCAGAGAGTCAGGAGAACACTTAAGGCTCGACTACTAAGGCAAAAGAATGCAGGGACCAGGACTGTGTTTGGTCACAGGATAGAAGGTAGAAACATTAAAAAGCAACTGCAATCACACTATTCTCTGCTATGATAAGCTCTATATGTGTCCGGGATCTCTGAGGAAAGCATGCATGTAGTTTGTTACAATACCATTTTATCCTTTTCAATTAATGGTTCTTTTCCTCATAAAACCTCATATTAAATGTTACAGACTGTCCAGATTGAATTACAACCTTCCTAAAAGACATGTTGAAGTGCTAATCCCAAGTATCTCACTCAGAATGATACTACTGAAAATCACTGAAGATACAATTAGTTGTCACCCAAAGGTAGGATGGGCACTTAATCCGTATGCCCAGTGGCCTTGTATGAAGAGGAGATTACAGACACCTGAGGAGAGGACCCTTGTGAAAGACAGAGGCAGAAGACTGAAGTGCTGTAGCTGTAAGCTATGGAACGCTGAGCATGGCCAGGAAACCCAGGATCTGGGAAGAAGCAAGGAAAGATTCTACACTGTGGGTTTCAGGGAGAACATCACCCTGCTGATTCCTTGATTTTGTGCTTTCATATTCTAGAGCTGTGAGACAATAAAGTTTCCACTCTGTAGAACTTTATTATTCATCTCTAGGAAAATAGTACAAAAAATACTATCCTGTATTTCATCAAATGTAAGACATTATTAATTACAAGATGCTGTGTTATTTTATGTACCATGAAGAAGGGGGGAAAGTGACAATTCAAATACGACACATGGTCAACTGTAAGATGTAAACGCATTTAGGATGTTAAAAAATATATCTAAGAAGCTATAAAATATGGCATCTGGATTCTATCAGGTCATTTGATATTAATGTTTGTATTAGTATTAATTTGAGTGAGTCACCTAGAAGACCATGTCTAATGAAAATATTCTCCAGCTGGTGCCTAAGCAGACATCAACCTTGACTGAATATTGCCTGATAAGTAAGGCGTGACAAATAGGTACCCTCTTTTTAAAGATAAGACTGAGATGTATTTTTCACTTGATGTTGTTCCTCATTATTGGGCAATGTCAATCCTGGAAAAAATTGAGTAACATTATTATGAACTGTTCCTTACCCTTTCTATACCATTTTTTAAAGGTTATTTTTGTATTACTGGCTGCCATCACCATTGTATTCAATTTTCATTGTTTACATAAATTTATTAAAATTGATCACTTGTCTAATCTTTTCTCCCATGAACATCCAGCCAGTTGCCTGCAACAAAGAGACTTTTAGTCATATTTCTAAATTACAACATAAATGGTACTTAGGTTTCATTCTTAATTCTTTTAGAATCACTGATATTCTAGGTCAATGGTTCTTGCCCTGATTTTCCACAGAATTACCTGGAAATACTTTTTAAAAAATCTATTTCTAAAATTCAAAATCTTGATAACACGTGGTATAGAGAAATATTCTCCCACACTTCACTGGCAACAATGCAAATTATCATGCAAACTCTATGGAAGAAAATTTGTAAATAGCTACCAAATGTTTCCAACTCCAAAATTCTACTTCTAGGAGTTCACTCCAAGGTTTACATTACTACATGTATAAAAGAATCATAGGTAAAAGTCATTCTATGTGGCATTATATATCATAGTAAGACATTAGAAAACACCCAGGTCTAAGCATAAGAGATTAGTTGATCAAATTCTGTTGTCTCCTCACAACAAAGAATGATTTTACAGTAGAGCTCTAAGAAAAAGAGAGGATGACTTCTGAGAATGGATATAAAAAGAGAAAAATAGCAAGATGCAAAAGAATATTCTATAGCGAGTTTATAATGGTACTTAGTCATTTCATTGTTCATTTTTGCAAAAATAAATAAGTAAATAAATAAGAGAAAGCACAAACCAGAAATAAATATCTATGGTCAGAAGGTGAGGGAATGAGTGGTACTAGAGATTGGGAGATATATAAGACTTCTCTGAGAGTAACTTTTTTCATAGTATTGAGTCATTTAAATATTTCAATATTAAAAAATTAAATTATGTCACAAAAGGTAAAAAAACTAGACTAAAATTTAATTCAAACAGAAATAAACTCAATCAGATACCAAAATGATAACATCTACCTATTAAAAAAGAATTATTCAAGTAAATCTTGCATACATTTCTCAGTGTATAGCCTTAACAATATATTTTATCAAGAGAGAAATAACAAGAATGTTACAAACATTACTAGGTTTTTCTTATATTAAAATTATATTTTGTGTATTGTAGGATAGAGCAAATGAATAAATATACTGACTTGTTGATTAAATGAAATATATATGTCTATGGACTGGGGATTGTAAGGAGAAGCATTGGATTTGAAACAGAGTTAACATGAATTCATGATTTCAAGCATACATACATTTCCAGATCTGTTCCCTGAAGGAACCCACAAGCAATGTCACCCAGAGGCAATGAACCTAGTAGTACTGAGATCTTGGTTTCGAAATATTACTCACCACTGAATAGAAACAATGGTTTCTGGAGAAAGGGCTGATTCTTGATCAGAGGAGAACTCAACATCTCCGTGCCTCAATTTCTCAAATGTAAAATGTGAATAATAGTGCTACCACTCTAGAGCTGGTATAGGATTAGACATGTAAGCTAGTGAGTGCCATGTATGACAGCTTCAGCAGGCTAGAGAAGTCAAAGCATCTGGGAGTAGCATCATTGTTATGGTTTATATCTACATGTCCCCCCAAAGCCTCATGAGTGCCTAGTGGGGCCTTTGGGAAGTAGTTGAATTCTAGGGCTTTGTAGTTGGCTTGTTGTTAGGAGGTGGAGTCTGGTTAAAAGAGGCAGGTCATTGTAGGCGTGGCCTGGAAGTATCTACCTCCCTTCTCACACCTATTTGGTTCTCCCTGCTTTCCTGTCGGTCATGTGATGAGCAACTCTCCTCTGTTAGGCTCCTATACCATGCTGTCCTGTCGAGGAGCCCGCCAACTATGGACTGAAACGTCTACAAACTGTACGCCAAAATAAGCGTCTCCTCCTATAAGTTGTAGATGTCAGGCATTGTACCTCAGAGATGAGCAAGTGACTAAGACAATCGCTGGTCCTATTGTGATACAGCAGCTTCTGCACCGTGCAGTGTGTTAATACACAGAATGCCCGAAAGCATTTGTTGAGCTCTACAGGAGAGTAGCCAGTCGAATTAATGACAAAAGTCTGCATTATAACTTGAGAAATTCTGTCACTCACTATGGAAACCCTCTTGGAAATAATTTAACCACAAAATTTGAGAATTTGGGAAACTTTTTACAAAAACACAACACATTTTGCCTATATTTAATACTTTGATCAACTTTCAGCACAGAACAGACACAGTAGGAACTTCAAAACAATCTTTAAGAAATGTGATCACCTGTCCACCAGCCATAACTAGAAGGGGGGAAAAAACTTCTACACAGAGTTTTGGGTGCAGTTCATCATGCCACCCAAAAATCATCAGTAGGTTTTAACAAACTAGTATTAAGCAAAGAGAATTTGTGATGCTTTTTCCTGTCACTTGGTTCAGATAAAGAAATTCCACAGACTAAAGCCCTGCAGATAGCATGACAGACAAATGCAAGCCAACTTTTTGTGCTTGACATAGTGCCTTAACTTGTTTGCCCTTCTTTGCAGGTACCCTAAATAACCACAAAAAGCGAAAACAAAATGTCAGTCTTCATCCTGCAGAAGGATGAAGATCCATTTGGCAAGAGACTGGACCCCTGGGTCCTATGAGCACTTGTGACTATGAGCACCAATGGCATTATGATCAGTAACAAGCTGCCAAGCATCACCTAGGCCAGAGCCAACCATGTGATCTTTGTGTCTTGCTTAGGGATTCATCTCTTACCCACCTGATCAAATACCCATTAAAGTGGTTGGTAAAGAGACTGGGTTTTATGGAAATGTTTTCATTAACCAAAATAAATACAATCAGACACAATTTTTAGGTACATTTTTCTTTGTCTAGTTTGCATTTTGCTTATTTTGCCAGGCACAAGAAGAATTCTTTCTAGCCAAAAGAGAAGTATTTAAAAAGAAAACATGGAAGAAAAAGAAACAGTTGCTGGAACATTTTATTCAGACCTCTTCCTGAAACTTTATCTGGCAAGTCAGTTTAGAAAACATAACACATAATCTGCTAAAAATTAAAAAGTGGGAATTTTTATTATCAATCCCCATGTTCTGACCAAAACTTTCTCATTTATCTCTACAGGCCAAATTCTCCATTGACATATGATTTTCTTCCCACAGCTTCTCTGGATTTCATGGTAGATAAAGTCATTCCAAGATTTTAGAAATTGGATGACTATTTTGGTTCATAAAGGGTTTGCGAGAAATGATATTATTTTATGAAGAAAGCAGTGAACTGAGATCTAATTTTTTTAGAGATTTTATTTTCTGGTCCAATTAATTAATTTTCATTGGCACCATAGAAACATTTGTTTTTTTAACATATATTGCTTACTGTGTCGGAGTGAAAGAAGAGGATAAAAAAAGATAAAATTTCAAATTTGAAGTTTAAACAAGGAATTGAGAATTGAGTTCTAACTATACCTTCTACTTACATAAAAGTATGTCACAACTCTGAAATCTAATTCTCTCTCTCTTTTTGTCTCTTTTCTACTTATCTGATATTTGATTTTTATAATCAAAAGATTATTGGGAGGGATAAATGTATGAAAAGACTCTCAGAAGGGCCATACTTGGAATACAGTAGGTTCTATATAATCATTCATTTCTGACCACCTCACTGTCCATCCAGTTAGGTTTTTCATGCTTGGGCACACATCAGAATCACCTGGAAAGCCTGTTGAACACAGATTCCTAGGCCCAATTCCCCCAAAATTCTGATTCAGTAGGTGTTGGATAGGCCCCAGAATATGTACTTCAAACTAATACTCAGATGATGCTCATGCTGTTGATCTAAGGATACACTTTGTATGTCATTGGTGTTTCTAACCATTGGTGTTTATCTAATGATAAACAGAATTTCTTTCCTGGGCCAACACAAGTTGTTTGGTATGCTCTATTTAAAAAGATTCTGTGGCTATGTCAGGCCTGAGCGAGATGATAATGATGATGATGATTTCTAGGGTGAGAAATATTCAACATGTCTATGCATCCTGCAGTAGCCTTTCTCCCCTCTTATCACTTAGCCATCTCTCAGTCAAAATCGTAAATCATATAAGATACAGGCACTGGATTTGGGGAGTTGTAAGCTAGTGCTCCCTTCTAGATATTAGCATTAAGTTGTTACCTTACTTAGCAACTGTTGCTAGGTAACACAAGCTTTGCTCATAAAAGCAACTTCATTAAATGACAAAGGCAGCATGATATAGCCATTCATTTTCCAGATAGTTTCTGTATTAGTTTCCCATGCCCATTATCTTTGAATAAAATGGATTTAAAAAAAAATTGTAAATCAGCCTCAAATTCTTCAACTTCAAATCATATGGCTGCTTCTCATACATGACCAGTACAGAGCAGAAGTACTCCATGCTTTTCTGCCTTTCAGTCCCAGAAACACAAATAGAGCAGTCAGAAACAGAGACCTATGATTTCCATTGGCAGTAGAAATCCACTAAGTCAGAAAAATAGATAACAAGTCATCTTGATTGTGCATCAGACCCTACCATGTATTTTCATATACATTACAGTGATGCCTCAGTTCATGAACTTAATTTGTTCCATGATTTTGGAAAAGATAGCCACATTTGTGTTTGTGCAGGAGAGAAGGCCACAGATGTGTTTGTAGAATTTACAAGGAAAAAAAATTTTGACAAATGCTTTCGTTTACAAACCAAATTGTTCACAAACCAAAAGCATTCATGAACCGAGCTACCACTGAATTTTATTCACACTGCATTTCTGTGAAATAGGTATTATTATCTCCAAACTAAAAATGATTTTCAGAGTTTCCTCAAATAATATTCCCAAGGTCATTCAAAAAGTATACAACATATTTCTAATCTCAGAGGCTGCGTTCTTAACCTCTATAGAAGTAGAAGGTAGAAGCACTGGGAATTTTTCTGTTAAAAAACAACAACCACCAAAATTCCTATTCCTGTTGTTTTTGGGGAAGTTACATTTGTTTTTATTTTATATGAAACTAACGATAATCCATCATTCTTATGTATCAAGTTGAAGTAAAGCCACAAACACATATATTAATGGAGTTCTGTGTTTTAGTAGTCATCTCTCCTAAATATAAATCATGTTTATATCTCCTTGTTTAGTATTCTTCAATATTTTGTTTTCAGCTGCTCTTACAGAAGTGCCTCATGTACAGAGAAACACATCCTAGCTCAGGCCTCATGGGCTTGTTTATCTCAGGTTTTAAATTTAACACATATACCAATGGCTTCAATATTGGATGTTCTTATGTTTTGACTTAGAAAGCACCAGAGTTACATTTTATTAAAGATTTCTTTCTTATGCATGCTCACAATCAATTTAATTTAATTTATGTGCATCTATACTTGAGTCACTCCTCACTTTTAAGAAAAAGTATATTTCAAAGCAAGTTGGTTCTTTGGTAAATTGGATGTATGCTGCAATATAAATCAATAATAAAGAAGGAGGTACTACAAAACTCCTTCTCTCAAAACTCTGGAGAAGGCAGTTAGTGTTAAAAGCGGGACTTGTTGCCTCCAGGGTGCTGTTATGTTTATGAAAATAGATAATCAAAGTCATTTTGAAATGTCATTCATTTTATTTTTTATGTCTGGGAAATTTTTTCTTTGAAAAACATATTTGTGTTGATACAAATTAATTTGACACTTGTGAAAGATACTTTACGAAAAGTATTTTCAGTTGTTGTTAAGCTTTCTTATTCCCTTGGACAACTTATAATGTCATGAGCACCAAAGAGAGAAGTATCCTGGTATTTGTTTTGTTTTGCACCTTTCAGAGCTGACTTTGAGATCAAAGAGATTCCTGTGTGAGAAGGAGGTCCACAGAGTACAAGGAGAACAGCAGTGAATGCCAAACAGGCAGGGGAGTCTGATAGTGGGACCAACTTCCAAATTCCCCAAAATACCATTAGCTGACTTACAGAAATAAGCATCATCAGTTCATAAATTTTGAAGTCCAGTGGTACATTAGAGAAGACCTACCCTGATATTTTTATTTCACAACAAATTATACGAGAAAGGGCAAAGAGCAATCAAAGCCACAAAGTCAACTGCACAAAGTCAAAGTGCACAAATAACACTACCACAAACTCTGAGTCCTGTTCTTTCCAGAATAACAATCAAGTGACATATTCATCATGAAGCAGTCAACATAAGTGGGGAAGAATTTCAAGATACTCGTTAGAGGAAGATAACGAGGAGTTAAAAATCTTTTGGGAAAACAACTGGATGTTTTATTATACTCCTTATATTCACATGTAGAAGGATCTTAAGATACTTGAATGAAGATATTCAAGAATAAGAAAATATAATAAGAATAAGAAAGGTCAATCAAAAAGTATAAAAATTGCTTTTCTAATGGGACATCTTTTGTTCTATTTTGAAATGATTTCAACTAAAGTGTGTCTGGTCACCATGGTAACTTCCAAGAAGTCAAATTTACCAAGAGACCTATAAGATGATGGCTTGGGATAAAACAAATATTAAGATAGTATCCTTCATGAAAAAGCAGAGAATAAGCAAAAGAAAAACTTGTCAACTTCACACTGCAACCCATAGCATGAGATCCAGCAAAAACTGTGGTACTATGCTCAGCTTACATAGACCTGGGAAGCTGAGACTATCACTATGAAATAGACTTTCTCCAAGCTAATCTACTGTTAAATTTGGATCTGAAAGTTACAATAAATATAGTAACAAAGAATAAAGCTAGAATTTATATACACAGGCAAACAATGCCCCAGACTTAACTTAAAACTTCACAGAAGGAAACTTAGCTTGCCATATTTACCAGTACAGTGGACAAATATTTGCCTTCTTTGCCAATTGATGTGGATACTTAAACAGTATAGGTACCTGTTTACTTATAAGGCTGGCATTGATTCCCTTGTTACTATAGGAGATGGTTAAAGTTGACTTTGGGCTTTAAAAGAAAGCCTCATATCTCTGCTCTGGGGAAGAGTAGGTGGCTTCCACTACTGAAAGCAAGGATGTTCTCTTTGTGACCAGGCCCTGTGTTTGTTTGAATCACTTCTAATAATGTTATCAGCTATTCCAGGTAACGAGGAGTTTCTTTTTTTATATAACATACACATTTACAATGGCACCCACACCACAATTCAAAAGGAGAAAATGATAACATAACATTAGCAAGTAGGTGCTTTGTTGTGTCTCCTGGATGTACTATTCACTATTTCCGGGACACCTGTGCTATTTAACACCTGTGTTGACTACAGTGTGCTAGATGCTGAGAATATGCTTTCTTTTCTCAACACTGCATTCCTGTTTACCACTGAAGCCTCCTTTATATGTAAAAATAAATTAATTAAATGAATAAACTATAGAGTTTTGTTATTAACAGCATATTTTGTGTGTATCAACATTTACAATGTAGTTTTAATGTACTACAAGTACTACTAGATAACATCTAGGGATGTTCAAAATTTATGGTAAAATTATGTTCAACTTTAAATATTTATTATAGTTAAAGACACATTGCCATTTATCTCTCAAAATACTCAAGATACCATCCCTTGCTTTGAATACACTTATTTCATTATTCTTGGCAATGTGTTTTTCACTGGAATAAGGTTTTTTCTCTAATTTTAACATTCAGTTCTATTTTTAGTCATGCTTTGTATGTGTACAATACTATTAAAAGGTATTAGTTGTAGATATTCATTGTTTTTACAACTTCATCAAAGGCTGCAAATATTGTGGATTTTTTTGTGTGTATGTGGGTGTTTGAATACGTGAAAATATAGCTGCAAAGTGCTGGTTCTAACGAGTATATTTATTTCTGATTTGATGACAATTTTCAAATTGCTCCATCAAATTTCTAGGAACAATGGAAACTCAATTTAAAAGTTTCATTTGCTTACCCCAAAGCCAACACCTTCCTATTACACATTTTCTTTTTCCAAGACAAGTACAAAACAGCAACTCGTTTCGACTTTAGTTTGCATTTCATCATATATGTGTGGTTTAACTTTATTTTTAGAAGTTTTAATGAAGGACATTCTTCAATTTTGAACTTCTCCAAATCTAGTTTTTGCAGAGCTGGAGAATATGAACATTTTGAACAATAATCCAATTTACAATAACAATTTATTTTTAATTTCCCCCCACCTCCTGGCACCTTTTGCATTTCTCTTGGTTAAACACTCTGTTCCAACCATTCTGCCTCACTGTTTCAAACTACCGTCATTCACATATCAACACTGCTCCTAGCTACATGCTTCCATCCTGCTGGAAGTGCAACTATCTTATTCTTCATTCTGGTTCCTGTTCACATGTGCAGAATCTATTCAGCTCAAATCCTGCAGTGCTCAGTTGAAACCCCGCCCCGTTCTCCAGAGTAGTTCGTGTGGTCCCTTAGTCCTGGGATTAATATGAGTCTGGGATGCCCACTTTGAGCTCTGAAACATGAGTGGGAAGTCTTCTGCAGA